>VUQG01034858.1:0-32109 GCA_015106755.1 Etia nguti
ACTGCTGCATCCTAGATGCATGAAGGAGCGTTTCCGCAGGTCCTTCCTCCCTGCAGCTGTCAGACTGTACAATCAGAACTGCTCCCAACAAACATAGAGGTTTACATCAGCGCTGTAACTATTTTATCAACCGATTCACACTATAACCAGGGTTTCCCTCTTATCTGTATTTCAGTTTATTTAATTTAATAACTGTACAGTACTCTGTTTCTGGTAACCATTTTCCTTTATGTAAATATGTAAAAAATTGCGTATGTTTCTGTTCTGTGTTCTGTGTACTGTTTGTATATGTGTCTTTCTTGCTGCTGTTACACCCAAATTTCCCCTTGTGGGACAATTAAAGGATTATTCTATTCTATTCTATTCTATTCTAAAAAGCAATTCTCATGTAGATCAACATTTTGATTGGCTGGTTAGTTAACTAATTTAACTAAATTTAAACATGCCACTGTAATAACAATGCTTAACTGTGGAAATTGCATTGTGCCTTTATATGTGTGTCATTGATGGGCTCTGGCATGTAAAAAGTAAAAGGTCCATTATACCCACAGCCACACCTCCTCACTGAGGTAAAAGTTTCGGTCCCGTTTTTGTTCAGAGTTGCTCCAAAATCACTCTGAAGCTGTAACTCCTTTGTAGGCTAAGTTAGGTGCTCACAGATAATTCTCTGAATATTTGTGAAAACATGCTCTGACTGTTAAATGCCCAAGAAGTTAATGTTCACTCAGTAAAACAAAGTTAAACCCTGCCAAGAAGAGCTCCCATACAACATGCTATTACCTACCAAGTATCCCACAAACACCAGGTATGCTATGGACAGGAAAGCCGACAGCACGTACAGCCACACGCTGCCCAGTGTGCTCACATAGACTATGACGAAGTACATGTTGATGGCACACACAATCAAGATCACCACTCCACCTCCTATCTTAAATACCCTGCAGAAAGATAAGAACGGGTGAAGTTTAAAGGCAGGCTCGCTCCAATAAAATTTCAGATGTTGTGTTAATGCTAAAATGGCACACAAACAACATATCAGCTGATGAAAATAATAGATGTTATGGATTTTTGAAAAACCGATGCCCAAGTTGAATTAAAAAAAATTAAGTCAGGACAAGGGTAAGGTTTTACTCTTGTTTCATCTCAGTTTGGAAACTAAGGAGACTTTCTGCTTTAGATTTGAAAGCAAAATATTTCCACATTCTTGCCTGGTAAAAAATTTCAGCTGCTCAGCACTTCCTTTGTCATATTTTGTATGTCCTCGTGCTTGGCATGTCTGGAAACGTGCAGAACATGGTTTGGGATAGACTTGCTAAAGTCTGCAGGGCAGCTCATGTTGCTCCAAAACCCTGAACAGGCGTTTCTTGATGGTGTTTAGCTCTGTCTTTTTGCCTGCATGGTGGACATTTAAATTTATATTTGTGGATGCACCACTGAGGGTTTCACAAGTGTTCCTGAGCCCATGCAGAGGTTTTAACTGCAGCATCACGTCTCTTTTAAAACTTTTCCCTTGTATACAGAGATTTCTCTGAGATGATGAATTCCTCTATTTCTTTTCAATTTGATTTTGAAGAAAATTATTTCCAAATTATTAAACAAATTGCCCTTGTAATCTCTCACAGAGTGTTGAACCCCTTCTCATTTTTGCTTCTAAAGTCTCGTCCTCTCTGGGGTCCTCTCTGTGTAATTTTATACTTATGTTACTAATTAACTGAATTTGTTCTCAGATGATTTATCACATGTTTTTTCTACTCATTTTTTCCAGTCTTTTGTAGCTCCCATTCAAGGGTGTCGCTGGTATCAAATTCAAAAGAAGCTTATATTTAAAAATAAAACCCACAATTTCTCAGTGTCATCACTTTTCATTTAAATATGAGCTATAATTGACTTGTATTTTGCTTTGTTTAAACAGCAGGGTTATAATAAAAACAAGCAGGTTTGATTTGATTTACTTACAGTCCATTGGCAAACTCGTTCATGAGAGATGGCAAACTGGTAAACGTGAGGATGGGAATGAGGGCGAATGGCAGCTGGGAGAGGAGAAGAAGAAGATGATGTGTTACGTTAAATGATCCCCCTTCGCTTTCATACCAACTGTTAACCTCTTTGTCCACTGGGAGGTGCAGAGGGACGTCTTTTGGCACATCTGGAGTGATTTTGTAAAATTTTCCCCTTTTAGCTACCTCTATGTCTGCTTGTACTTGTAGTAAAGTTTAGGTAGAATACTCAGGTAATGAAATGAGGAAGTTCAAATCAGTTAAAAAAAAGGATACATTTTACTATTCTTTCTATACTTATTTAGCTGCTTTCCATTTTTTATGGGCACTTGAAGTGTTGGAATTCATTGGCAGATGTTTTCCTTTGTTTATCTCTCTGTGTTGTCTTGCAGGCTCCTGGTAGGCAGAGCTAATCCATGAAACTGGCAGCATTTAAGTCTCAGTCTTTGCACTCCATTCACACAGCACTGTGTTATTTAGTTGATTGGCTTTGGCCTGGTTATTTTAGTCTTTTCACTACACATTACCATACACCAAACGTGGAGCACTGAAAAAACAAACACATCTCATATGTATTGTGTTGAAGTGATATCTACTGAAGTTGAACTAGGGCTGGTCTTTGATGTAATACCAGTCTGTATCACAAGATGGTGCTGCAAATGACTGTAATCTTGATTTAGTTTTTAAATAATTGTGTATTTTGAGATTTTACAAATATCTTCTTATTTATTTATTTCTGCTGCAGGGCTGACACACAGAGATATACAACTACATTTAGAATTATATCAATTAACTCAACCCCATGCATGTCTTTGGACTTTGTGAGGACACTGGAATACCTGGAGAAAGTATGCAAACTCCATACAGTGAGGCCGCTTCCAAGGGGACAGTTATGTTAGCTTTAGGAAAGGAACTTGTGGTTTTAGGCAGGTGTGGTTCACACGGGGGTGACTCTCCTACAACACTTCGCATGCACAGGAGGAACAGCAAGGTGGAGGTGTCTGGCTTTATATGAGTGACTTCAAAGAGGAATGAGGCATCTTAAACACATTTCCTGCTAAATTGCTGCCCCCTGGTGGTGAAAGTTTTACATAAATTCTGGAGGGGGAGATTACCTTTAAATATTACTACTTATCAACTATTTGTTAGTTAACAGCAAATAACTAACTAAAGCTGTATTAATCATCAATTTTAGCATAGTGAATGTAAAGTATTACTGTTAATTTTTTTTATAAACCCTATTTATTCAAAGGTTTTTCATTATTTTGTACAATGTAGAGCAAAACTGAAGATTTTAGTGGTCTTAAATGGCACAACTGGATTTATTTAACTTTACACAGTATCATTAAATTCTTAAACAACTTCATGAGGTTGTAAATGTTTTTGGTTAAAAACAAACAACAGTTGACCTGATTAACAATGTAATGGTCATTGCTTAAAAAAAAAAAAACCCTCTAAATTTTCTCTTGATAAGCTCAGATGTTTGAGCACTGGAAATCAATAATTCAGACTAGAGCTCACATCAGAGCACTGATGATTCCTTTATGATAGAAATGCTGCAAAGAAACCAAGACTGGGGAAGACCAAGAAGAAGAAGAAAACTTGGAGGAACGAATATTAGACATCTGGATGAATCCAGATGTGAGCTCTGTGTCTTTGTGAGGCACAGTCAAGGTGAACGGATGTTATCTGCATGTGTGGTTCCCATTGTGAAGCTTGTGACACGGTTGGTGATTTATTGAGAATTCAAGGCAACACTCCAACAGCATGGCTACCACAACATCCCACAGCGACACGCCATCCCATGTGGTTCATGCTCAGTGGGGCCATAAGTTTTTTTTCCAGCAGCACCGTAAGAGCTGCTTGACCAAGAAACAGAGTGATGGAGTGACCTGACCTCTACAGCCACCTGACCAAAACCCAGCTGAGAGAGTTTGTTTGACAGCCAACAAATCTTTCCTTATCAATAACTATTGCATGGTTTTGATGTGTTCAGTATTGATGTCTTGAAGGAATAAGTGTCCAAACTTATCTTTTAAAAGGGATGTGGTGTTCATTTGATTCTAGGTGCTTGTAAAGTTGAGGGGAATGGAGGAGTAAATTAAGCCCCCCCTAAAAGGATTGATCCCACATTTCCCAGAACGCAACTCATGCTTTTCCATTAAAACCTCCATGCCCACTGCCTTTATAATCCACAACACCAGTTTGTAACTCTGGTTTTCCTTTTAAGAACAACAGCTAACACCTCGCCCTGAGAAAAAACCCTGACGAAGTCTTCAGGTTTTTGTTCCTCACATTATGAAAACCTCCCCCAAACACATATTCCTAGACATGTTATTACAGATCAAATGAGACACGATGAAGGTATTTATACACAATGTCGTACGATGTACGCACAAGCAAACATTTTCCCACCCTAGTTATGGAAAGAGTGAAAATTCTTCTTTACACCTGTTTGCAGGACAGTTGCTGTTATAATGATAGGTTATAATGATGCACAGCTGCAGTGTTTGTAGCTGCTGGAGTCAACACTTTCAAGAAACCTCTTGTCTAAATTAATCAGTGCAGTGATGCACAGTGATTTCAATTGAAGAGGCTTAATGCCTTTAAGCTCTTTTATGTTCATTTATCAGTTTTAAGATGTAGTACTACACATGACCAATCCCACTATGCAGACAGCTGAATTTTTTCTCTGTAATTTTTTTCTTGCTTAGCTTATCTGAGAATGGATCTGTCCTAATGCACGCTCACTCATCCAGGTAAGGAAATCCCAGAAAGCCGATCCATCTGGATGGAGCAATTTCAGTGGGAGTGATGAAATGTTTCTCCCACTGAAAACGTCCAGATGATATATTGCTGTTTTTAAGCAATAAAGATTAATGATCATTATTTATATTTAACTGTTTTCACACACTGAGCAGCACAAGCCACGATGAGTAAACTTGACTTATAATGGCGATTAACACCTGAAATGCTTTTACTGCTTTTTTTGAATTTATCAGTGAGAGAATAACAATCACCGCCTCAGTATAAGGAATAGTAATTATAGCATCAATATAAGATATAAGGAGGCACAAATGCCAGCAAATTCCTGGAGGAAGATTGATGAAACTGTACACCTCTTTTTACAAAAAAGTGCAAAAACTAGACGGACAAATATGTTTGCCCCTGAAAAAAGAGTGACCACAACAAAGAGCGGAGACCCACAAGGGAAAAAAAACATCCCGGCATTTTATTTTTTCTACCGCACTGTAATTAACACGTATGCACCACACCGGAGAAGCATACATGTGGGCAATTACACTGGCCCCTTACGTAAGTTACATCCTAGATTATACAAAGATTCTCCACAGAAGTCTTAATTAGGCATAAACTGTTTCAGAGAGGTTTTTAGTCTTGGATCAGTATGACATCACTGGGAGGGAATTTCCCTAACGTGGTCATCTCAGGAATACAGAAACTCGTCCATCTACCGCTCAAACCTTTTGTTTGTGTGGTGCAGCCAATCAGAAGGAAGTCAGCTTAAAGGTAGAGACGCTAAAGCTACTTAAAGCTACTCTAGTGGACTCCGTGGATAAATATACAGAGCTGAAATAGAACAGAATGGGTTCCTTTAAAGAAAATAAAGTAGTTATTATGTATCAAAGTAATATCCACATGAATGCCTGGACCTAAGGTTTGCTTGCTTTCCTTGGGGACTGTAAATCAGTGTATATTAAGTATGCAGGAACATTAATTACACACAAATTAAGTAACAAGGATGTTTTGCAACTCATTTGTGCTATGTATTCAATATTTCTGAAGTAACTGGACCCAGTCTGGCAACATTTTATTCAGTACAGACAATAAATTCCTTCATACTGCATGATTACATCTGAAGCAACTGGGTCAACCCTGTTTCTTTTTTCCAACGAGGCATTCTTATTGCCACTTAGGTAGTCTTATCTTATCATTTCAGGATAAGTTTCGCTGTGAGTACAGCCTGTTTTGATTTTACCAACCTAGAACTTGATCCAAAACCTGAAAACCAGTCCTACTTGTTTGTGCATTTAAGTTATGTTAATGGCCGTAATGCACTTAATAAGAACAGCACTACAAAGATAAATAAGCCTAAAAGAAAAGTGGTGCTTTTAGCGGATGGTTGAATGAAGCTGAACTGGTTTTAACCTCTGTCTGACCTGCATGCTCTGCAGCACATTCAGGAAGTCATTCATGCCCGTCAGGTGCTGCACGTCCTGGAAGATGGCCACGAGCAGGGTGGGCGTGATGGCAAGCGAGCGGGTCAGCAACACCCGAGCGAAACGTGACCAGCGCAAGTTTAAGAAGCCCTGAGGGAAGGAGAACAAATCAGTCGGCGACATTTACAAGAAAACGGGGCTTGTTTACAAAAGATTTAGTGAGGCAAACCGACTGCAGCTGTACGTGATTATAAGTAAATAAGTAAATTACACGCAGGAGCTTTTGAACAGGCCAAATCAAGGGCTCCAGTAAAGAAAGAATGGGAGAACATATTTGCGTTAAAGGAGAAGAGTTAGCGCTGACATTTCCACTGTTTGAGCTTTACATGTGGTTTTTGTTCACATCTGGTTCTTCCTTTCTCACTGACCTCCATGACAAACTGGCCGGAGTATGTTCCAGTCATGGTGGAGCTCTGACCAGCTGCAAGGATCCCCACGGCCCATATGTAGAGAGCAGCTGGGCCAAAGAAACAGCCGAGCACCACTCCCTGTTACAGACACGCAAACACAGATGACAGTGGATAAAAAACAGAAAACATGCTCTGCAAAACCAGAGCTGGTCCATTTTGCTGCCACTAAAACCGGAGAGGGAGTTAAGAATAAATGCATGTTAATATCATTGTCACTGTTTCCTGCAGGGCTTGAATTCAGATGATCTCAGAAATATTATATAAAATACAATCCTGTCATTATGTGCTCCAAATTTGACCTGTTCGTGTGCTTTTAAGTTTAGCTGAATGAACTACACGGAGGATACAAACACCCAGAGTTCTGTTTGCAAGCAGGGGTGTCAAACACACCAATTTTTTTAAATAGTGAAAAAATACAACAATTTCTGTGAATTCACGGATAACTTCTGTTTTTAATTACGGGATAGGAATCCTTTATTCCCTACAGTGTAAGCCCAATGAGCTGTGCTGATGGGTGTCTTTGATTTATTACAGGAATATTTCATAACAGTGTGGAAAATGACATAATATATGGTAATAGAATGTGATGGACTGACCTTAGCTGGATAATCAGCAAATAAAACAAGTGATTGGTTGGATAGATAATCTGATGTAGCAACACATGCATGAATGAACCTTTAAAATGACTCCAAGCTTTTCTATTCGTTTTCTGGGCAGTAGCTGGAGATCAGTGATGATCCTCAGCTAGCGCTATGAGTCAATTTGACACAGAAGATGATGATAGCTCTTTGTGCAATTTAAAGCTCTGTGGTGAAATCACACATGCATATGGAAGTTTAAGTATGTTCAGACCAAACGTGTCCACACGGTTTCTGAAAAAAGCCACAAATATCTTCCCTTAAAAGCCAACGGGACACAGACGAGTACAACTGAGGTGTTACTTTTCTCAAGTTCGCTCACTCCTTTTCTTGTATTGCCACTACATAGGGTCAATCCATTAGATACACCAGTTCAACTGCTTATTAAGGCAAAGATCTAACGAGCCAATTAAATGTTAGCAGATCAATACATTCAGGAATGATAAAGAAAACTTGCTGCTACACACATTGTGATATAAATAATAAACAACCATCTCTAGTTTTTACAGAAAGTGGCCTGAAAAAGAGAAAAATATCTAGTAAGCGGCTGTTCTCTGGGGGAAAATGCCTTGCTAAAGCAACTCAAGTTACAACCAAAGCATGCAGAAGAGCATCTCTGAATGCACAAGAAGACAGCTTTCAGAAGCAGAAGACCACACCGGTGCCAATCCTGTCTGAACAGGACACAGGCTCCAATTCACACAGGCTCAGCAAAACTGGGGAATAGAAGAAAAGTGTTCTTTATTTCTGCTGCGGCATTCGGATGGTAGATGTCAGTCGAATAGATGTGGTTGAAAGGACGATTTGCATCAACTGTGTAACACTATCATGTGAATATGGGCCAAAATCTGAGAGGAGTGTTCCCTACACTTTTCTGAATCAATGCCAGGTCTGAAGGAAAAAACAAAGCTCTCATTTTGTGTGGCTCAAAGCTCGCAGACACGTGTTTGCCTCTAAATGTGTCACCTGGTCTGAATTTGCATCAATTCACATCTTTGCACAGACTTCGTATTTAACTGTTGTTCATCAATGATCTGAACGGGAATTCCAGGAAGCAAAAAAAAGGGCAATTCAGAGATGCACGAGGAGATGACCTTAAAAATCCTTAAATTAGGTAAAGTTTTTGTACAGTTTGAATCTTATAACTTTATAAATGCACTCCATTTAAACATGTGGACATGCTTTTTGTGTTCAGGACAGTATGAGCAAATATGCTGAGTGGCGTGCATTCAACAGCATCTTTACCTGTTCATCTGTAAACACCAATAAGAGTCGATCTGAATAACTGAATCATATTTGGGTTGTTATACATTTAAATGGGCACAGACTTTTCTTATCATGTTTTCCAGTAAAAAGCATAAAAGCTTACCCCTTTGTAAATGTCCACCTTGAGAGTTTCATTATTCAGAGGGAACAGGTCTAAATGCGGACTGCCTGTTTGATTACAGACATTGAACTGAAAAAAGAAAACGGGGAGGGAGAAAAGCAAAACCGACTGTTGAATTTCCGTCTCGACACTGAACTTTTATTAGATCATAAAGCAGCTGCAGAGATACTTACCACCTCTTCATTTGTGCGCCGATAGAAAGCCTCAGCAAAAATGGCCACCACAAACACATTGATGAGGAAAGAGACAAACAGCGCAATGGTCGACTCGATGAAGAAGTATTTGTTGGCCTCTTTTACCTCTTTTTTGCTTGACCGATCCACTTCTCGAGACTGAGAGAGAACATTTTGAAACTCACTGATGACGCCGATGCAAGTTTCACACAGCTGATTAAGCAGGGATTTCATTACTGTCTGACCTTGACGAGAGCAGAGTGGAGGTAAATGTTGTGAGGCATGATGACGGCGCCCACGATGCCGACGGCCTGACTTAGCTGGACGGGCCCGCAGCCCTCGCAGTACGGCATAAACATCCCCTTCAGCAGCTGGCCTTGGTCTGGACCCACTGTCACATACTGAAAAGGAAGCAGAGAGTGATTTCAAAAGCAAAACATTTAGAAGATGTAAATTAGGATGAACCTGAAGTGACCAGAGACACTTGGTGATTTTGCACCACCTGCTCAGAGTTCAGAGTGAGTGTTGGGTGGCAGATTACAAGCTTGGTACAAACATTCATGTGATGTTTAGAGGAAAAATCTTAGCACGGTGATCAAAAGATTTCAATGTGACATTTGTGGTTTTCAGTGAAGTCTTAATGACCTGAAGCTCAAGTGTTGTGGTCCCAGTTTTTTTTTCTTTTTGTATTTATTTAATTTTGGTTCCTCTTTTGTTGACTTTCCCACATTCTTCTGTTCATAGTATTCCCAGTGTTTCCCTGTCTTTCCGTTCCTCTGTCTTGTCTACGGGATTACTGCCTTTCTCTTGTATTTCCTGGAGTCTGTCATCTAGTCGAGGTGTCAGGGATGTTGTGACATTTGACCCAAACAATGTTTCCCACTTTGACTACTGATTACGCCAAAAAAAATCATAATCACGAACATTTCGATAAATATCTTATAAATGATTTGATGGCATCACTAATTAGTCTAATTTCTGGCACCGAGCCACAGACGCTGGAGAATATGCATGTGCTTCAAAACCTGCCGTGAGTTTCTTTTCTTCTTATGAGCTGCTCCATGTCTTCTACCTGTTTTCTTCTTTTTCTTACATTAACCTTCATTATTTCCGCCGCAGCCTCTCTTTATTACATTTTTTTGATCCACTGCCACTTCACTGGAAACAATTCGGAGGGCAACATCTTTTCCAGTTTCCTCCTCAGACACCACTGTTTCCGTGTCTTCTGTGGGACTTTCTCCTGCTTCTTTTGCCTTTAACTGTGCAGACTTCTTTCTTACGACACGGTCACCGCTTTCTCTGTTTCATCTCAAGTTAATGTGTTTATTTATACATAGAAATGGAGGACGGGCGATAAGCAGATTTCTCGCAGTGGGCACAAGCCCACAGTTCAGAATAAGTGTGATTGCACAGTGGTAAGAACATTTCTGAACACATATTATAGAATGAGGTCTATTGTCTTGATATTCTTAAAAAAAATATCCGGTTGAGATCCAGACATCCTTTCGGATCCAGGGACTTCCAGGTAGTATTAAAAATATTTTGCTTACTTTTTTCCCACTGACATGCATGTGACCCGCTAAGGATGGCCAAGTTTAAGCTGTTAAAACAAGCTGATTGAGAGAAAACCCCCCCAACTCATTTCCAGATAATGGGGTGTAAGTGTTTATACCTCATATCCAAATGTGATCCCCATGATGGTAATGAGGAAACCAAAAAAGGCTTCCAGCTTTCTCAGACCTGCAGAGAAAAAAAAAGGCGCGCTTCATTTATTGCTGATAAGCCGACGCACAGTTTGAAAGTGATTATTCCAACCTACCGTACTTGTCCAAGAAGAGGAAGACAAACGTGTCAGTGATGGTGATGAGGACACCCCCCCATAAGGGGATCCTGTGGATAAACACAAACAACGGAAATGATCATCACCAAGGAAGTAATCGAGTCATTTTATGGCAATTATCAAACTGTGACTGAGTCCCAGTGGCCATTAAACTGATGCTCAGTCTGTTTACACCACCTGCCAGAGGAGAGAAGGTTGAAAGCGATGGCGCAGCCGATGACCTCCTGCATGTCTGAGCCAATGATCGCCAGCTCCACCATCAACCACAGGATGATACGAGGCACCTGTCAGAGTCAGGCAGCGTTTGCAAAGGTCTAAGCTGACATAAAATTCAGTTTACAACGCATCCAGCATGTGAGGAAACCTTTTATTGTTGGAGATTTCTACTCTATACCACAACTACTACTTTTTATTTCTTGTGTGTGTTGGTCGCACATTGTTCGGGAATTCAGCTGTCTTATCAGCTTATCCGTCACCTGTAAAGCACTAAACAGCATGAATGGTGCTGTATTTACTGGAGTTTTATTGAGTTAGGTTCCAGCAATCTCCTGACAATAAAAGTCAGGACACTTCGCCCTCTGCTGCTTCAGTTGGTCATTGCCGTCACGCTGTTCACGTGGATAAATGAAGGCCTACTTTTATGTCTAAGCTCCTCTCTGCAAAAATGTGAGCGAGGTGTGAGGAAGGGAGGACAGGAAAGCTGAAGCTGCACAATGAGAATTATTGGTTTAAGGCATGTCGATGTGGAGGTGCAACAATCATACGTCACACCACAATTAAAGGACTTTGAAGTAGGACAGAAGGTTTCTCTGTCTGCTCTTCCCCCATCCCATCCAGGACTGATTGTGCCTTAAATCTTATAAGAACATATAAAGTGAATTTAAGATGGCAGAAGGTGTTCATGCATTTCTGCTTGAGGGCACAGCCTTATTTTACCTTTGACTTATGGGTACAAATTAATTTTCCGTGACTTCTTTTCAGCTTTTCATCATTCAATAAATCAATTAATAAACCAAGCTGGCAGTCAAAGGATTTCCATTTTTAACTGTGTCGCTAGTCCTCTAAACTCATGAAACAGAAAAGTTAACAGATTCAAAGATAAGTAGTCAATTCATCCATGCAGCTCTCTGCATTGTTCCCTACTGAAGCTTAAAAAATGTTTCCAACAGTGGGCAGTGTACCCTGAGAGGACAGGAAGAGAGCAAACAGAGGCACATTTGTAACAGTTATTTTCTCTCTTCATGTTTTACAGATGCAAATATTTCTTATAAGCTGGATTTAAAAATATATCCACATGAATAATTCATGCAGTCACTGTTTTGTAAGTGTCACCGGCTCACGCTGGTTTGATTTAATGTTTTGAGACGCATAATCCAAGGATTACAGCTACTGTAACAGCAGTGCTTGTAATGCAAGGAGGCAGTTTCAGTAAACTAAGACTGCTTCTTTTCACAGCCTCTCAGTCAGACTTCATCCTGCTCGTGTTTTATAACTGTGATGAGAACAGAGAGAGCAGAAGCCGCAACAACAACAACAATGGAAAATAAAACAATAACGGCAACGATATCTCACAGTGTGGTACTGGCGGTTGCAGACTTCAGCCAGGTGCATCCCGGTGACCACGCCCAGCCGAGCCGCCAGCCTCTGCAGCAGCAGGCCGACGACGGTGGCACCCAGCAGCACCCAGAGCAGCTGAAAGGACGAGAGCAGAGAACCGAACAGTTAATCAGAGCCGGTGAGCTCAAGCACAGCCAAAGCACAAAGCTGATAGGTAACATGACTGTGAAGTTACCCTTAGACCTGAAAAGAAACTGAAGCCAGGAAGTGGCTTAAAACACTACCAGTAAATAAGGAAATCTCTGTATGTCGTTCTGTCTGTTATTTGCCTTTCTTGGTAACTCTTCATCTGATCAACTTGAAACCCAGCGAGTCGTTGCTCGAGTACGTGTAGTTTAAGGTTGTTTGAATGAGTGGTTCTCATCTTTTGTCTAAGACTGTTTTCACAGCTGCGTGTTTCATCAGTTTAAATCGAACTGGTTTGTTTTCTCTCTTGGTGCGGTTCGTTTGTGCAGATGTGCACAGAATAATCACACTCGGGTGCAGACCAAAACAACCGTACCGAGATCGCCTCGGGTCTTGGTACGGTTCCACACGAACTTCAGAACAGGTTGTTTATCGTGTGAACGTGATGCGACCTTGATCCGAACCGACTACCAGGGGTACGTTGCAAGTTTGAACAAAAACACTTCCCGTAGCCACCTATGCCTTGTATCCAGAGATGCAGCAAGGTAGACGTGCAAGGGTCTGTACGGGCTAGCAGCTAGCTGTGAAACAAAATTCTCCATGTTCTCTGATAGTCCAGAACACAGCACCTGCTTCCTGTATTTACTTTTGTTGTTCCCGCCCCAGACACATCTGGCCGATAAGCGGACCGAATATTCTTATGTGGTTTGTTCGTGACTCATTTCGGTTCGCTTGGAGTTCATTTGGATTTTTCTCTGTGTGAAAACAAACCAAACCACAAGGAAAAGCAACAAGTTTACAAACTCATCGACTGATTCAGACCAGAGTAAACGAACTATAGGTGTGAACATGCTCTGAAAGTTCTGCTTTGTTATGCCGCCTGCACACAGACACACATAAAACCACGCTTGTTAGGCTGTCTTTGTGACTGCATTGACATTAATTTATTCCCAAGACTAGTATTATACTTACTTAACTCTATCTGTAAAACCAAACCTTATACCTTTCTTTTTACTACCTTTAGTATTCTATTTTCAGAATTTCCACTTTATTTTTGTTTTATTGTGTGTTACTGAGTCATTTCACACTTTTATTATATTTTATTGAGCCATTTTACACTGCTCAAAAAACCGAAGGGAATGCTCGATCATCACAGTTCAGCACCAAGTCGGTTAAACTTCAGTTAGGAAGCATAAACCACTGTGAATCAACCCCCACAAAGGGAATGGTTTGGGTTGGTGAATGGTGGGTTGTCCTGTTGTTGCCTCTCCGCTGTACCTGCTGTTACTTTTATTTGCAGGTGAAATTGATTCACAGTGGTTTATGTCTCCTGACTGGACAAACTAATAGCCCTGAAGTGTAACTGACTTTGTGTTACACTGATGATCAAGGGACCCCTTAATTTTTGGAGTGATGTGGCTTATAGATATATATATGTAATCAGCTTTTTTACTCATTGAGCAACTTTATTTTATTTTACTTAAAAGTAATTATATTTTTTGGCACTGCTGTCTGTTATTGAGCTATTTTTTATATGTTGTTACTGGTTGTGTCAATGTTTTATCTGCTGTAACAAAGGAAGTTATCAACCTTTGGGATAAATAAAGTACGTCTAAGCCCAGCTTGACTTCTTTATCTTATCTTAAGTTGTGAAATTCTGAGAGAAACATATTTGCACATATAAAAAACTTTGCAATTTATGAAGCTCCTCTGCTTTTCAGTCAGTGTGAGCGGGTTTTCTGTGGAAGAGACTGTTTGTGGCCACATTAACCTGACGTGAACTTTCATGAGTCCCGTACCCCTGTTTTACCATCTGCTTCTACTTCCCCTGTTGCGACATACTTCTTTCTTTGGTGGAAAACCTAAAAACGATAAAGGAAATGCAGTTCTATTCTTGTGTCACGCACTCCTTCTGCCTCCCATATGATGGAGATGATGCTTTATTCTTCATCTATATTCTTAATTCGTTTTAGAACTCTGAATACAATCTGTTTATGTTTTTCGTTCTTTTTTCCTGTCAAACAAACATATTTTGATTGCTTTATCTGAATTAAATCAATTAACACTTCTGGTCAGCACATGTGTTTAATGTTTGACTGAAAACACTGCTGCTGTTGGTTTATAAAGAACCGAACGGTTTATAAGCCAGCATATTTTACATGTCTGATCTGCTGCGTATTGACCCCTCAGGTCTCCCAGTACAGGTCTGCTTTCTGTCCTCAGAGCTAAAACTAAACATAGAAGCAGCAGCTTTCAGGTTTTTTGCTCCACATGTCTGGAACAAACTCACAGAGACCAGGAGTAACTCTGTGTTCTGTTAAACTAAAGCTGAAGACTTTTTGTTTGTCACCGCCCTTTATTAAAACCAAATAATTCTTAAACCGCTCCGAATTAATTTCCTTCTAATGTGCTTTTACACAGTCTTATGTTGCCTTTACATTTTTTACTCAAAGCTTTTTTACCTTATTTTATGAGAAGCAATGTGAATTTTATTGTTGTTGAAAAGTGCTAAACACATAAACTTGCTTTGTCTTAATTAACGATAATTCATTCTTACATTACTGAGCCACTACGAGACTTCTGAGCATTGTTTTTCTGTGACTGTGCTGCAGCCTTGTTGCTGTGATTGGCTGTAGCTCAAAAACCTTGAACAGCCCTGCATACCTCCAGACTGACGGTCAGGATTAAGGCTTAGGGCCCGGTCCCTCTTACACCAGTCTCAGTAAACATTCACTCAGTTTAAATGATGCTACTCCCGAGTTCAGGAATGTTTGCACCTGTTTAAGGGCAAAGGACACCTTTTTTAAACTTTGACCTGCAGTACTGTGGGACTTGTGAATTTACAGCCAGTTTCAGGCGCAGTTGGTGTGACCTGTTTTTCAAGAAATATTGCTGGCAGTGTTGTTTCTAGAAGTTATTGGTGAATTATTTATTTATGTTTGCTTTGATGAGTTTGGCCTGTCTTAGACCTAAGGTGACATGCAAAAGAACAAATGACATAACTGGAGGAACCATTAATGCTGAAAGGTATTTATAGGTTGCAGAGCAGCACATGATGATCAAGGTGAAGGCTTGTTCCAGCAAGAAAATATCAAACCATATTCTGCACATTTTCCAGCAGCAATGCTCCATAATCCGAGTCTGAGTGCTAAACGGGCCTGCTAACACTCTTGAAAGGAAGTTCAACATAACTGGACTTTCTTTGTGTTAGCTGGGAAGCACGCTCACATAAAAGTGGAAACATGGCACGTCATTTAAGTCGTCCTCTGCACAAAATGTTGTCATTGAGTGCTACCTATTTCATTGCTGCCTACACCAGAGGAAGAGATAGAAATTTATACATAATATGAAAGGTTAAACATGCTACTGGCGCTGCAAATAAATCTGAAACTAATACTGGGAATACTCGAGCTTTCACTGCAGTGCTGCTGTTTATTTCTAACACAACAGCTGCAAAGTTAGAAACTTTAACTTTGACTTGGCCCAAAGCGCGATGATGGAGATGTGAAAACCACTTTGGTTTAGTCGGATGAGTGTGGAATGAATTTTATTGACTGAACAGCCTCGGTGATAAACGGCCTACAAACACAGTGATTCTTTTTTAATCTAATGCATGTTGTGTTTGCTACAACTCCAACACTGGGCATCTGATTAGGACCAAGCTGAAAAACATATTTATGCATATTCCTCATCCATACATGTGATGCACAGCTGGCGCTGGTCTAACTTCAGCTTTGGTGGCGACAGCGAGGTATTTCTCAACAGATCAAATGTTAAAAAGATATTTAGAGAAAAGAATGAGTGAAAACGTGGCACTTCCAGACAATTTTAAACCAAAATCCTGAACGTAACCTGCTCTGGACCAGTTGATGTGTTCAGCATAGGTTACCATGGTGATATAGCCAGGTTAAAAAACATAAAAGGTGCGACCCATCAATCTGTATTTGCAGAACAGTCACTCAGACCTGTAAACAGGGCCAGAAACTGTCGAGCAAATCAAATTTTATCTCGAGCAAGAATAGGAAGACGTTTTTGATTTTAAAATGATAGAAACTCATTCTTTCAATAACACTAACAGTGTGTTATGAACAGAAGAGGTGAAGCAGCCCCTCTCTCAACTTTTTTGAAGTTTGCTGCTGGCAAAAAAATTTAAATGAGCAGATTTTGTTTTGTTTTTTTAAACAAAAGGTTCTCACTGTAAATCTCACTGTAAATCTTAGAAATGTTTAACTTTGTTTTGACAAAATGCTCCAACTTTCTGAAAATTAGGATTTAATTTTAGTACCCAAGTAATCACCTTTTTTTCTTTTTTAAATAAACTAAAAAATCTTGCTGAGATATAAGAATTTGTTGCCTTTCTTGGTCCTGTGTTATTATAACTTAGATATTTTGGGACATTAAACTGCTGTTTGTACAAAATAAGTAATTTATGAAGTATATTTGAAAAACAGTTAATTACCAAATAATTAATTGCTAACAAAAATGATCTTAGTCTGATCTTCTCTGACATGAGCTAACTCTTAATCAACCAAAACACAAACCAAGCATGATTTCAGTTACCTTGAAGCCAGCTTTGGCACCTGATTGCAGGTCAGATTCGATGTTACCTGGATCCAGGTAGGCTATGCTCATCAGAAACCCCGGCCCGGTAAAGGCCCAGAGCTTACGGAGACTTATCCACCTCTACGGCAGGGGGAAACAAAAGTTGCACCACTAATAACATCAAATCTGGGTTTATAGGGGACATTAACACAGGTTTTCATATATAATCCAGGGTTGATTTACCTCACCGTCCTCCTCAGGGACAGGGACTTTCTCGTCAAAGTAAGTGCTGGAAACAGGCTCATCACTGTGATTCTGGAGGAAGACTGAGGGTGTGGAGTGTACTCTGTGAGTGTATGTGGTCTGGATCACCCCTTTCTCTTCAACCAAGTCATCCGCTGAAATTTAACACCCACATAATGACAAAAGCATCATAAGAAAGTAGAAAAAGTGAACTTTACACAGGTCAACAACACACAAACAGCATGTTAGGCGGGCAGACAGGTAGGAAAACAACTGATATATACATAAAAATGCGAAGCTTATAGTATAATAACATAATGCTTTCCATGTTTATCTTTTAGTTTGTTGAGAATGTAGTTTTGTTTCGTTATAAACTTTCATATAAACCAAAGTTTAACTGCTGTCAGAGCTGCAGGTAATAATGCCGCCACGTTCAGTCAGATAAACTGTGTGTTTTGTGTCCTTTCTTTTCTTCTGTTTCCTCTGCGTTTTCTGTAAATCCCTCTGGATAAACGTCAACGGGTCGAGTTAAACAGATAAAGTCTGTAAACCATCCAAACATCTATTAACTATAACCATGTGTCTTCTGGGATTACAGGGCCCCAAACACATAACTGAAGATACAATGAAAATACTCTGCTTTAAACAG
Organism: Etia nguti; assembly: GCA_015106755.1. Classification (NCBI taxonomy): domain Eukaryota; kingdom Metazoa; phylum Chordata; class Actinopteri; order Cichliformes; family Cichlidae; genus Etia; species Etia nguti. The sequence continues at coordinate 17,861 of VUQG01034858.1, forward strand.
TAATTTCACACCCAGCAAACACTTATTTAAAAGCCTTTAAAAACATGACTTTATGAGCTGGAAAGTCAACATTAGACTCTTTAGTTTAGGCTCAGGTCTATGTTTCCACTGCGCACATGTAGATCTCCACACAGCTCATCCCAACAGCGAAAACTTGCTGAAGAATATTTTGTTACACAAGATCAAGTTATGATTAAAAGGTTTTCAGGTCAATGAAAAGACAAAGAATAAATTACATGCATCTAAACCTTCTTGGAAAGTGCAGGTTCTTCTCCTCCACACTTCTGCAGACTTTAAGGACGGGCATCTCTTGCTCAGAGGCGTCGGAGTTACAGTGCATCACTGTGCTGACTTAGCAGGTGGAAACAGTACGTTTTGGGTGCTAAGAGGCTTAAACAAATAAGCTCATCATGCAACACTCTATGAGACAATGCTTCACATGTAGAGAGAATGCAATGGTGTAAAAAAGTTTTTAATATAAAAAAAATGGCTTACTGACTGTCTTTTCTAAATGTCTAGTCTTGGTTGAAAATCCAAATTTAACTGATGTTGGACACGTCACCGTCTGCTGGATATCCCTCCTGGGCTTTCTAGTTTGATTAATAACATCCTTTCATCAATTAAGCAATAAAAATGATAAAACTCATAATAAAATAATCCGTTCTGACATTTGCTGCTTAGTCTGCTGCCTTTTTTTTTGTAGAACTATTTTCAACTTTCTGGCAAAATGACTTTCTGCCTTTTCACTTTTCAGCCACAACATAAAAGGACGCCTTTCTTGACGTGATGGGTTATGCCTCCTCCCTGCTCCTCCTTTTATTTGAAGCCTTCAGGGCTCCAGGTCATGTGAAGGCTTTTGTTTACAGCAGGTTTCTTCTGGTTTAGTCTCTTAATCTGAGCCAGCAATGTCTCTGCTATCAGGAACATGAGCTCCGTCAGTCTTATCTGAGCAGACGAGCTGCAATTATGACTTAGCACGAATACTTTATGCTAGAACACAACATTCAGAACTTGTTCTTCTTCATATCAAGAACGCCGTGTAAAGTTAAAGTGTCTTAATGCTCCTGGTCCAACGGACGACCAGCTGTGACATAAATCCTGCTCACAGCTTCACAGCTTAAAGTAAAATTTTGTTTGAGCTCAGAAAAGCTTCTAGCAGAAGACCCTGAGTTTTCTGCCTAAATCCTTATGCACAGTGAAGCTCAAACATCCAAGAGAAAAGTTATAAAGTAATTATCATAATTTAAATTAAATAAAATTAGAACAAAAACTCAAATATTCAGCAAAGAGCTGATCACTTTTGAGCTTAAAATTCATAAGAACTTGTCATTACTTCATGAGAGCTTTTTCTGGGCTTTTTCCAATGTGACAAACATCAGAACAGCATAAACTGAAACTTTGTCACATCCTATAACAGCAGCGAGTGGAACATTACAGATCCTGACGAGTCGACAAGCATCAGCTTAATCCTTGGCAGGAAACTGCCAGGAAAAAACCCCAACATGCTGACATTTATTATTGTAAATATTTATATTCAATGATATTTAGACATCTATCCTGATGGCATTTTAAGCAATACTGTCCAGCCCAAAATAAGCAACAGCCAATATATGTTTATGAGTGGAAATGCCCTTTGAGAAGTGCACTAACTACGAATGCAGTGCAGCGTTTCACAGCCTGAGGAACTTCTCTGAGTCAAGCAGAAGAAACACTCAGGTTCAGGTTTTTCTCTCTTTACCTTCAGTCAGCAGGTGACCAACAATCAGCGCTCAGGAGCTTTTGATCACATCACAACGTCTTCTTTATTTTTATGCCTTTCTTTTTGGACTTTTTAAAGACTTCCAATCCAGCAGTTTTTTCAAAATGTTCTTGCCCAGGGCACACCAAATGCAAGCCAAAATTTCAAGGCACACCTTTACAAAAAAAACAAACAACGTACATCTGCTGATATATCCTCGGTTCACGGTCTTCTTCTTTTAACATGGATATCGTGGGCGAAAAACTGCCCCAGGGTCAGAACTGGTCCACAGACCATCATATATGATTTAAGTCTACTTCAACTGTGGACGCTCCACTTGAGTTTGCAAACAAACTTTTAGATATAAACTGTAACAAATTTTCTCCAACGGTAAATAGAAGAAAACAGAAGTTTTCAACTTTTTCCTTACAAAAAGTCTTGCTTTTTTAAAACAAGGACCGGTTATTGTCTGCTGTGTCTAGCATAATGTATATTTAGCATAATTCAGCACTGTTTTAATTCACGTCTTTAAAGTGTGCTCCCCTCTGAGCTGATAGAGCTAGCCTGACATCTGACAAGTGTCCCCACTCAACCGGTGTACGTCTTGCCTTCATGGCCTCATGAGACACTGAGCAGACCAGGTGTCTCTCAGAACAGACATTTGGTTTGCAGTTTGCCTCTTTAGCCTGGGATCGTGCTAACTTTAACCAGCTTTTCCAGACGGATGACACACTTGAGCTGAAGGCTGTTGACATCCTCAGTCCAGCTGGAGCCAGAAGACAGGGAGCTGTCACTTTGGTCTGTACCAACTCTCTCTCTTCTTTAGGTGGACTGTCATCTGCACCGGTGTTTGGTTGTGGTCTGCGCCACAGGAAAAAAATGATCATATTTCCTCCCTGCTGTCAGTCGGGGTTGTTGATTTGTCACAGTCTCATAATTCCCACCATCTGGGTGCAGCACGAAGGACTGGGGGATGAGGCGAGTGCGTGCAAAGTATCGAAGATAAAGTTCAAAAAAGGGAAGCTAATCTGATGGTGCCTTAAACATGTATTCTTTTTAATGTCCAGCAGGGTGCAAAAAGCCTAAGTTGTACAGATGCCTGTGGGGAAAACAGAGGTCACGTAGACCTCAATAAATACTTTACTGGTGACTTTATGTGTTCAGTCATTTGTTTGAAAGTTATTTAGAAAATCTGCGGTCACTCTTCGAGTCAGGAAGTAGGATAAACCTGTCAGGCCATCAGTCACAGTCAGATCCACCCCGCCCTCGCTTGTTACACCTTCTTTCAAAATATGACAGACGGTAGACATATTAAGCCCTGTGCTTCATAACAGGATCTCACTAACCACTGTCACAGTGGCTATCTCCATCTTTATATACAGTCTATGGGAATCACTGCTCTAATACAGGCATCCATCCCTTTTTCCTAAGCTTATTCAGGAGTGTTTGAGCCTATCCCAAATGTCATGCGGAAGGGGAAAGGTATATCTAGGAGAGGTTTCCACAGCACAAAGAGACAACCATCATTTACACCTACATCCAATTTAGAATCACCAGGCAACCTAACATGCATGTCTTTGGTGGATGCACCACCATACCCCCGGTCAGCTGTGAAATGAGGCTCCAAAAGGAGACAGAAATACTGCAAGCTAGTAAGTTAATGGTCTCGAGATTTTAATTGAAAAAAGATGCAAAATAAAATAATCAGGGGACTCAAATTAATCCTCTTGTACAAAAATTTGTTGAGAAATCTATTTGGAGCCACGCTGTTAACGTCTGGAAAGTGAAAGCAAAGAGATGATCGAGCCTTGGTTGAACAGAGATGAATTAATAATACGATAAAAGTCAACAGTTTGTTCTGCTTTTAGGGGAAAAGAGGAGCTGATGCTTCACTTCCCCCGACATGGAGCAGATTTGTGTTTTGTTGTTACTACGCTGTAACGGCTTCCTGTAGCGCTCCATGTTGCTGAGTAAGTCTGGCTGAAAGGTTTCATGTATTTCATAAAAATGTGATGAGCCCTTAAAAAATGCTGTGTACAGGATAAACATCCTCACCTTGTCCTTCAGCTTGCTCTGGCTCCTGATCTGTGGGAATACTGGGAGGTAGCGAGGAAATGTGGATATGCTCAGGAGCGGGGTTTTTGCCTGGAAGCAAACAGGTAATTATACTGGGATTAAAGTGATTTATGTAATCAGAGTACATACACAGAATCAAATCCTTCACACACAGAAAACTATGAGAAACTATGTAAAAATGTGTACTCGGGCCTCCTCTCCGTTCTCTTATATGGGTTTCTGTATTCTAATACTTCAAAAGACATGTGCGGTGCTGTGCAAAAGTCTTGAGTCACCCCTCATTTCTTTAAATTTTGCTTGCAAAATGTGAAAGAGGTGCAGAGATTTATTTAAACACGTGCAAAATAAGACAAAAACAGAATTTCTACAATTCTAACGAGCTTGAAAGTCGATATTTGGTGTGACCACCTTTATTCTTTAACACAGCCTGAACTCTCTTGGGCAGCTTTCTTGTAATTTCTTCATGCAGTCTTCAGGGTTAGACCTCCAGGCTTCTTGAAGGACTTTCAAAGCTCTTCTTGGGCCATTGGCTCCTTTTTTTCCTTTGTCCTCTGTCCAGATGTCCCTATAATGCTTCTATAATTTCGGGGTCTGGGCTCTGGGGAGGCCAATCCATGACTGATAGACTTCCACTGTATATTTTTATGTGCGGGTATGATTTTACTGCACTGACAGTGTGTTTGGGACCACTGTCATGCTGAAAAATGAAGCTGTTATCAGTCAGACACTTTCCAGTCTTACAGACGGCTGTAGACACCCACCGTATACCTCTAATAAAAGCCTGAGCCCCCCAAAAATAATGTAACATTGTTTTTGTGGCCCATTCAGCTCAATATTTGCAGTTTTTATTCATAACAGCATTTGGTTTTTTTAAATGTTTGGTTTTTTTTTTTAAATGAATAAACATTTTCATTTAAATAACATCAGAAAAGAAGCCTATCTGTAATCACACATTTATAAGTATCAGTATTTAACGTACACATATTCTGTTTACAGCGCTCGTCACATATTTGTAAATAACAGTGGCATAATTAAACCTCCATAGATGGATAATTACTTTGATTACAGACTCCTTTAGAATGTTATAATATATAAAACACGCGGGTTATTTTACTGATTTAACTGCAGCTTACATCAATACTGTAAATTTGATGAGGGCAGTTAAGGGGGTATAATTACCTGCCCTGCTCGTGACAACAAGTTCCTGTGATAGTGTAACTTTATACAACAGGAAACGATAAACCCAATAAACACGACAAGGTTAACATGAACTCTGTGACACGATAAATCCGTGCTATAATATCTTATAATATGTGTCTGTGTAGATCTCCAGACAGCCAGCATCACCTGTGCTGCACGAGGAAACAATCCACAGAGAAAACTCACCTGAGCGCAGGAAGGAGAACATGTTTCTTCTTTGTGTCTTTAACACTTTGAAATTTTCTCATCGGACGAAACCAGAACTAAACTTCTGAACTCCAAGCCGGTAAACGTCTCCTCGCTTCCTTCTTGGATCCAGTGGAATTTACGCAGAGGAGGAACATCCGGCAGGTTGGACATCCTCCCTCCGAGTGAAGGTGTTGACTTATCGTGCAGGTAAAGAGAAGGAGGAGGAGGAAGAAGGGGAATCTACCTGAGGACAAAGTCACACATATAACCTTATACTTTGATAAATGATCCCCTCCTCTTGCCACTTTCTACCACGTGACCTGGTTTGCCCGAACAACCTGAGCGGAACAGCAGGAAATGAGATCTCGCGCAGGAGATTTCAAAATAAAGCGAACGACCTGGTTAATATTTTTTAATAAAACATTAATTTTCGCACTCGTCCAGGTAGGAGTCAAGCTGAAATCCCCACATAAGTTTTTTTGTTGTTGTTGTTGTTGTTGTTTTTGTTGTTTTGGGGGTTTTGTTTTGTTTTTTTGCTGGTTTCCTTTGAAAATAAAAGTCACGTCAAACAACGGTGAACGTTCCGAGGTGCAATTTTCAGACTGAAGTCCACATGAGGTAGTGACAGGTACATAAACAGACTAGAGTGCTCTCAAATTACAGGGAAGTGAAATTATTCACCTTACCGCTTCAAACTTTGGACAGTAAACGCAATTATTAACTTTTTATCTACGGAATTTACACGAAAACCTACATTTTTATTCAAAAATAGATGTATATTGATAACCTAACTTACATTCACGAATGCTTACATAGTTGGCTTTGTAAAAGAATAGCCACATCTCTGTACGTATATGGTAATTTTCTGTGCACATTTTAACTTTCATTAGAATAGACAGACTTTAACTAATTATTATGCAAAATAAAGAAATAAACAGTGTGAATTTATTCTTTATTTGTGTCTCACTGTCTGAATAAAAAAGCTAAAGAATTCCACTTTCACGCCACACCTCATATTCTTTTAGGGACACTGTATATTTGTATTATCTGAAAGCTTTTTATTAATCTCTGACCACTTAACTTTAACTTTAGGAAATAAAAACCTGAGTAAAAAAATAAGAGCAATGTCTTTCTTACTATATTAAGCTATAGTAGTTTACATCCACTTATCATGAGGATGAATATTATTGGGCTTTTAATTACTTCTTTGATTCCCCCCACCGCCCCACCCCCAGGGTACAGCATACATCTGTAATGGCTTAAAAAAAACAACATGAATTGTGTTCACAAGTCTGAATTAGTTTGGATTATCTCTAACCAACATAGGGTCAAAATCATACATACAGGCTCAAATCTATGCATAAACTCCCACTAACATTTGGTTAAATGTTCCAAAATGTAAAATTTATAGTACATAAAGATGTCACATTATTGGTTTTATTCAGAGTCTCGACATTGGCTTTGTAAAATAAGTCAGTATGGTTAATCAGTATTGACAGCTATACAAATACACAACACATCTACACATTTCCATATTGCCTGGATTAGCAATACAGACACTGAATGAAGACCATGAAAACATTAATTAGAGGAATCTAATACAGCCGTTCCCACAACCTCCATAGCGAACTGCACGTCTGTGTCCAGGAGAACATTCCTTTTACTTTTAATCAGGTAAACTTGTAACTTCAGATAGATTTAGCTTTTAATCATTTAATACTAACCTGTAATCATCTTTCAAGACACTTAGTGTGAGTCAGGTCCCAAAATTGGGCAGCACTAGCTTTTTAATAATTTATTTTAAACTTAATTTCTAACCCAGAAACCGTTCAGGAACCAGGGTGTCAGATTCGCACTGAACTGAGTTAGTTATTGATAGTTAATCAGCAGCTAATCCATAGAAAAGTGACGCCAAAGTGCTTTTCAAGCTAAAATGTACAAACACCCAGCTTCTTATTGTATCTGTACATAAAATATATTTGTGATGTTTTGTTTGGACAAAACAAGCCACTTATCACTGCTGTTTAACTAGCAAATCAATCAATAATGAAGTCATTATTAGGAGCAACAATGTGCTAAATGTACGGGCTTCTTGAAATAAAGAATTTGTACCACAAATAATCACTTCCATCTGAAATGTCTGAATAAAATGGCTGAATTACCTGGATCTGTGTAACTGCCTTGTCCTGTACTGCTGTATTATTATAATGTTATACTATTTTACTGGCAAAAATTTTGTTAAAAGTAAGAAAATGAATCTACAAACACTGTGAGCCAGGGTTAAGATACCACAGTTGTGTGTGCAAATTAACCACAAGAATACTGATTAAATAGATTGTTTCATTTTTATATATTGCTGGAAAATCACACAGAACAATAAAAAAAAATGTCTTTTGTATGCTTTACAGTTAATTAAACCCACTGTGGTGCAAAATTATTCTATTTAAAATCAGACAAGACAAAGAAATGGATGTGGAAGAGAGGAATGTTTCTAAATCCTTGTTAATCCTGTTGCAGATTGGTGTCTTGTTGACCAAACAACGATTTAATTGCAGCTTCCATCAATAGTGTAGTTTAACAAGGACACTTAGGGGCTATAATTATCCTGCCTTGCACATGACAACAAGTTCCTGTGATTATGTAGCTTTATACAACAGGAAACAACAAATCCCATTAAACACTAGAAGGTTATGTGACACAATAAATCCGTGTTATAATACCCTAAACACATAAACTAAAGAGGGGACATGTGAAAAAAATAATATGAGCAAAGAAGCTAAGAAATAAAATTACTCGGACAGGTAGACAGGTAAAAAGGTTTGAATACAGTTTCTAAAACACTAAGAGTCCAAACATAGAGGAAGCTGGAGATAAGATGTTCGTTTGTTTTGCTCTTATTTTAATTTTTAAAATGCCAAAATTATTAACAAAAAATACAAAAGATGTCACACTTCCAAATCTTTAATTATGGCATATTTCAGTTGCAGTATATACATCGTCATGTGAATTTTAACAGGATTGCTTTCATACAAAATAAAAATAAAAATCGAGATGTTTGCTTTGTAAAATGAATATATTTAGTCCAAAGCCATAATTATTACCTTCAAAGAGAGCAGTCACCTCCTGCTGCAGGTGTGTGTACGCCCTCTAGCAGCAAAAAGAGCTGTGATTTGTTTTTATGTCCAAGAAAGATTTGAACCATGTTCTGGAGTGAGTTACAACAATAAGAGCAGCCACTAGGTGGCGACAAATGCTGACTGATTTACACTCAGGAAGCGCCACTCAGCTGAGAGCTCACTGCACTGATGTTTCACTGTGCTGAGCTTTTATTTCACTGACGCCTCAGTTAGACGGTGCTCTCCACGTTTGAACATCAAACATCAGCTTCATCTGCTGGTTTTATATTCTGAAACTCTGGATTCATTGTCCTTTTTAACAACAGGCAAACTGAGTGACTAGAGCTGGGAAAAAAAGAATTACTAATAACGTTAGCGCTGGCACAGAGAACCTATTATTTATTTTATTATTGTTATTTGCACCTGTCGAGGCTATTATAGTTTATTACGACTAAAAAATATAAATAAAATAAATAAAAATAAAACAAAGAGATGATATCTTTAGTAAACTAAACAACTTAATTCACTTACAAAATTAAAATAACTGTGCAGGAGATGTTTTGTGATCAACTGATCACATTTGTCAGCACACATGTGGAGGCTTTGGTACAAATCTCTCGACTTGTTTTATGACCTGGTCCGCCTTTTGTATTGAAATACGTGTTGTGAGTTCATGGAAGTGGTTAGCAAAGCGGCTTGCAGGTGTGCAGAAGCAGACTGACGTAACAGGGCATGTATGCGATTCATTAAATGGATGCTTAGAAGAAAAGATGCTGGGCTGTCAGCTGATTCAGGATAACGTCTGCTGGGACTGTTGTGCTCTGGTTTAATGTTTTAGTTTAAGGAATTGTAAACTCTTAAGTAAAACCTAGTTTTGCATCATACTTCAGGGCACAAAAGAACGTCTGATGAAGCCCTCATTACTTCACCGGACACGTCTGTGCAGATAATCCTGCATAAATACTCATGAAAATATACTTTTTGCTGTTTTTGTGTATGTTTGGCCTGTTAATACTTTAACCTCAGGCAGAGACGTTCCAGCACAGTTGCCACAGTACTGGTAATGTTTCTTTTATAGTCTTATAGAAAGTAATAAGATGCCCAACCTTTCCAAGGTTTTGATTTAAGATAAATAGCTTACTTAGAAAATTGTGACCAATATGACTATTACTATTATTATTATTATTATTATTATTATTGAATTTAATGCAGAACGAAGCTAGTTGTAGCTTCAAGGACCTTGGAAACGCTGCCCTCTGAGGAATAAGCTTTTTAACAAACTACGACATTAACTGTGATCTTCTTGGCTTTTACAGAAAGACTTTTAGTCATCCTTTAAGTGTAAGGATATTTATTTAAATTAAAAAGCATATAGATAGAGTCAGATTTAGTCAGTAACAGCTGTGAGGCCAAACTGAACAACCCTGGGCTCTGTGAATCAGACACAGTTATTAATACAATAAATCTGTGAGCAAGATTTGAAAAACCCCTGCAAAAATTGACTTTTTTTTAACATCCGTCTAATCAAAAAGGAATTAGAGGCTAAATAAAAGCTTTATAGAACTGAGTTATTAAACACTGATATTATTGAACCTGTTCTAAAAAAAATCTCAGTTTCAGCTCAGCAAAAAAGTGATGCATCAGAAATAAAGGATGATACCAGACAGCGTCTTCACTGAATTCTCATGCTCACCTCCATATTTTTAACACTACAGTAGCTTTGCATGATTCAAAGTTCAAAAAAGATCCTTATTCATCTCACACTGTGCCAGATCTTGTCCTTTGCAATTTTTAAACTGGCTCTAGTGTCAGTGTAAAATTTTGCCTCATCCATTTATAGCTAGAACTAAACACACAGGTGCAGCTCCACAGCACCTGTAACTGTGGACTAGCTGACACAGAATGGCTACAAAAAAGAAATCTGAAGCTAAAGGAAGTCAGTTTCCTCTGTGATCAAAGTCTGAGCAGCCTTTATCCTTACCAGGTGTAAAGACCATGTGTTGATTTGCCACAAGACAATTTCTGTTGTAAAATAAAGTAATTAGCTTCATCACTTTGATGTTTGAATGTAAATATCAACAAAAAACATGAATTCAAAGACAGAGAACAGAGGCTTCATTTTTATGCACCACCAGCTGCATGGCAGAAGGTTTCAGCTAAACTTTCTGAACAAAGTTATTTTATTTTTGTTCTGCTGGTTCTTCATCAAACTTCCCACACAGCTGTTGAATTGTCATCCTCGGGCAAGGGCAAAATTAAAGATCAACTACTTTTCTTTAACACCAGGCTCAATTAATTCTTATTAAACCACCGAAAGTAGGGAAAGCTGTGATACTGAAGCTTGTGAAACAGGTTGATATTCTATCGACTGGATGAGGTCTTACTTCTTAGGTCTTGAGTAGATTGTTCCCTGTGAGGCTGGATGAGATATACATTTTATTATATGTTGGGCCCTTCATGTTGTTTGTCAGAAACTGACACCTCTTCTTTAGGTCGACTTTCTTTACCTGAAATGTAAAGGGGAACATTTATGCTGTCATGGCCGCTGAGGCTGGTTATGTTTGGACTCTTCTTTAACGTTTCTCTCTGACACCTTGGCCGTAATTTGGCTCCCATTGTTGACTTCTGCTCGCACCGTGTAGCTGTTTACCTACCTGTAAGACTTACCTGCCTTTCCATGCTCGCAGTCCTGCACCCTAAACTGAAAATCCATATTCTCTGGTTGCCTCTTGTCTCTTCATCTCTCCTGAAACCAAGCCTGCCCTCTGGCTCTTCCTCTCCTTGCTCTAACTCATCACAAGTAAGGAATACAAACTATGACTCGCCACTTTCAGTCAGCCAGTCCCATTATTCATGCCAGTGCCATTCTTATTTAAAGACCCTCTCAGACTGTATGCATAGCCCCCCGCCCAGGGGTGTCAAAAATAAGTCCCGGGGGCCAGAATTCGCCAGACAGAGACTCCAGTCTGGCCCACTGGGCGGCTTTGGAAAATGTGAAGGAGGATGTAGATTTTAGACTTTTAACTGTATCTTTTGTAGCCATTTATAATGCACCAACAAATAATAAGTAGTAGATAAACAAGTAAATGACAGAAAATTCCTGTTTTTTTACTACATTTTTGACTGCTGTAGAAATTAGATTTTTACAAAAGGGGTAAAAAAATAAAATAAAATAAGGATATATTCTGTGAATTAACAAAAAATATCTTTTATAGTCAAAGGAAAGTCTGAACAATCACCTAACAGAACATTTTTGTTATTTTATACATTTATCTTTTACAATTTACACCCAAAGAGTCTGACAGATTACTTTCCTTTACTACAGCAGAATTTCTTAAAATCTGAGACGTACTGTTGAAATTACATTTCTTTTTCTTATTTTAAAAATATCTTGGTTGTTGGTGTGAAGTTCTTTGCACTGACTCATCATTTCATTATTTCATTTTGCTTCCTGCCTTGAGTTTTTTTTTTATTATTGCCTCCCGTGTTTCCTCTATTAGTGTTCTGTAGGGTTGTTTCCTGTTTTACTTTGATAGTTTTCTCTGGGTTTCACTTCCTGTCTGTGTTGATGTTCACTTGTTAGTCCTGAGTATGTATACACTGATGGTCCTGCCCTCCTCTTTGCCTTTGTTGCATGGTCTGTTATGTTCCTGGTGGAGTTGCTTAGTCATGCAGTTTGTGTCTCACCTTTTGTTGAATAGTATGCTTTACAATCCAGTCTTAAACTACAATAGTACGCTACACTCCAACATTTCCAACATGTTATTTTTATTCTTTTAGTCTTTTAGGGTAGCTTTGTATGAATCATAGTCCTTATTCATCCTATATTGGGTGTGTGTGAATACTAAGGTTTCTGAGTGAAATGGCCTTGAAGTATCTGCATGGGGGCCGTAATAAGAGCCTTTTGAAGTCTCCAAATACTGAAGAAAGGAGCTTCAGTGCTTCCTGTCTCACCTCCCTCAACAGACGATAGATTTAATCATCCTCTATGAAAAGAGAGGAGGAAATGCTGTCCTGTTATTCACAGCGACCGACTATCTGACCGTTCATGAAGATGATCAAGAACACTGGCAAAGAAGCGAATATCATGTAAATGTTGTTATAAGTGCGTTTTTCATTTCATTCCATAATCTGCTGAAATGTTGTCAACAGCAGCCTGTTAAACTCGCAGCTGAACTCTGAAAATCACACTGCTGGAACAAAATCTGCTGCTTATCGACGAGCTGCCTCGCACGAAGCTCACAGATTTAAATAGCCGAGCTACTTTGGGCTGCTCCCTTATTCACCAGAGGTCACCGCAGTGGGTCGCTCCGCATGTTTGATTTGGCAGATTTTTACACCAGATGCCCTTTATGACACAACCACCAGGGGATTCGTGTCTCCTCCCAGAATCAAACCAGGGATCATTCACTCGTTGTGGGGCTACCAATCAGAAGGTCGGCGAATGAGATTTGTGGTAAGAGAGCGCTGTGAGTGCTCAACTAAAGAACTGCGTAAGTCTATTTATCACCTGTTAGGAGAACACAACACTATGATTTATAGAAATTCTCCAAATCCACATCATGAGCTACATTCATTGATCAAAATGCATTTAAGGTTCACTTTGCATTAGTTAACTGTTGCTGCATTGCAGTCTTTCATGAATTAGTGTTTACTTTGGGGAAGCTGGGATAAGTGACGCATGAAACAAATTTAGATTTATAGCTTCACATTAAACTGAACCAAGGAGGAGTGAAGGAGTTACACTGCATCGTCTCTAAAAGCAGGTAAAAAACAGGATAAATAAAATAAGATGTTTTACATTATAAGGGCTCTATGGTGCGTTGTCTTTAAAATTTCTAGCTTTTGTAGTTGATATTTTCCCTGTTGGATCCTTCATGAAACAACACAGTAAGAGCATGCCAGGGTGGACTAAGAGGTGCATTTTCTGGACATTCTAGTTTCAATACAGCAGACACCCACTGTCCCATTATTAAGGAGTTGGTTCTAAGTGAGATCGGATTCTTTGAATCCAAGCTTCTGTTTTCCTAAACCCTGATAAATTATCCTTTACTTCACTAAGTCTTCTTCTGATTGGTCACCTGTTAAACAGCCTGAGATGACCATGTTAGGGACGCGCTCTCTCTCTGACATCATACAGAGCCAAGAGTTGGAAAAAACATCCAGAAAATGAGTGTTTAGATCAGTGTGAAGCCTGAGCTTTTAAATCACAGAAATTATTTGCACATAAGCTGACCTCATTATTTTAAACTTTGGTCATGTTTAATATGAATATTCACCATAGTAACAGTATATAGATATATGACAGAAAAAGAGAGAAAAAAAAAAACAGACTTGATGTCCTTTAAATAGGATTAATCAAGTAAAAAAAAAAAAAAAACTTTTCTAAATGAAGGATGTCCCGCTTTATTTCCAGCACATCACTACATTTCCACACCAGAAAAACAATGACACACTCAACCAAACCATGCGTTACGCTACAGGTTGGGTAAATAAGAGACTGAGTGAGACTGAGAAGTAAGAGATCATCCGATCCCCATTTTTTTAATCCAATAATTTAACTTATCAAATCTGAATCAGCACACAGCAGCAACAAACTGTATTTTAGCTGAAAGAGCTGTAACACACTGCCATTTGTCCTGCTGACAAAAGTTGGTGCAATGAAATTGGATGTTTTTAAAGTGTTTATTTTGGCAAGCACCATTCGAAATAGAGCAAATTTTGTCATGTGCTTATGTAATGTGATCAAGAATAAAATTATATACCCATGCAAAATTCCCTGTGAAATGTACATACGTATCTTTATTGCAGAAAGGTTAAAAGTTTAACTGAAATCTCACTGATTTCTTTTTTTATTTTTTTTTTTTTTTGTTTCTTTTTTAATTTTTCTTTTTTTTTTTTTTACTCATTATGACTTATTGTCCTGTTGT
>VUQG01034862.1:0-21388 GCA_015106755.1 Etia nguti
TAACTGAACTTAAATCAACAGAAATTAAGGTCCTATGCACACAGCTACACTGACCTGGTCCTTTTCCTTTCCTGAACACCTGCGTTCATCTGCTTAAATAGTCCACTTAACCAAACAATTTCTCCTCTGGACTATTCCATTCAGTAGGTAAGATGAACATTATCATAATCAAACCTCTACTGCTACTCTTTACTGACAACATAAACTCTGTTGTGTAATCAATACATATTACAACAATAAATCTATTTCTCCATAAACACTCTAAAATCAACTTTATTAAATTACAAGAATTCTTCCCCTTCTGCACTTGGTCTCTTCCTGTGACCTCAGATTAACCCAGAAGCTATAAATACAGGAAGTAAAACTACATTTCCTCCTTTTGTTTCTGGAAGACAGGTAGGTAAGGTAAGTTTAAACAAAACCAATTAACAGTTGAAATAAATAACATGTTAACTTAACAAACTTGTAGGAATTGATTTAAACCAAGATGTTATGGTACATAATCTGTAAAAGTGCAAAACATAAACAAACCCGGGATAGTAGATGTTTGCCTATTGCAGACTACATATGAAATATGGTTAAATCAAAACAAGAATGTTAACTAAGATTATGGACAAATGGTGTTCTCACCCACTTTGTCACAAGAGGAATGAAGAATCCTTCCACAATCTTGCTGAATCTGTGCCACAAAGAACTAAAGCAAGTGTTGAAGGCAAAAGGGGGTTCAACTATATCTGTGTAAATGTTTTTGTGGGTCCAAGTGTTACTAGCAAAGTGTACCTAACAGAGTGTCTGCTGGTTGCACATCAGGGGGGATAAGGCGTAAATTTGAACGTAAGGTGACATGCTAAGATTTTCTGATATTCATATAGTGTTCATATTAAACAATAGTAAGCACACAGTCAGTTTATATCTGTGTATATGTTTTTGTGAGTGCAGGTGGTGGAGTCCAAAAATAGAGAATCCAGAATCTTTCATCTCTTTTTCAAAGGTAGACAGCTCATTAAAGTGTGAGACCGTTTGTTAGTGAGGGCTCTAATTTAGGAAGATGAACTGCAAGGAGCACAAGGTGAATATTCGAAAGTATTTGTCAGTTCAGCATGTTTTTATGCTTCCTCAGCCAGGTTTGTATTGATGTTACATTGTATTTAAATTAGACCACAAAACAAACAGACTGACATTGTTCTTTTCCTTCCTCATTTCTGTGGATATCTATGAAAATAGTCAGGTTATGGACTACATTTTTAGTCTATTGAGGAGTGCATATCTGCGTTTTTTTAAAAAGAGAACGGCAAGATTTTAGTAACTACATCAGCTGCAAGAGAAGAATTTATTATAAATGCTTTGCTCATGTGAACACTGCTGGGTTGTGTAGAAAGACAGAAAGAAAAGGTGATTCTAAGAAATGCACGGTGAGAATCAAAAAAAGGACAAGTGCCACTTTGAAATGGTACTGAGAGCAAAGACTGAAGATCAGGAACAGAAAGGCTCAGTGCACATATTTTCATTGCCTGCTGTTTTTGTCAGGATGGACTTAGGCTTGACAATATGGCCTGACGTGGAAATTTTGGTGAAATATGTGTGTTTGTAGATGAATGCATAAAAGTGTTAAAACAGTAAAAACGGGTTAATATTAGTTGGCAGGTAAATGTTGATGGAGATGATAGGCAAAGGCTGATTTAAATAACTAAAGGCAAAAATGAGGATATACATGTATAATTTTGTAAATGATGCCAGTTTCAATTCTTGTATTGCTCTACGAAATGTGTTTGTTTGTTTTTTATTTGTTTTCTAGAGGAAGGAGCTGGGTGTGTTGGTTTACAACTGCAGCTGTCTGGCTCTGGACCTCCACAAAGTGTTCAGTCTCTACTGGGGTCTCCAGTATAAAGATTTTATTCCCTCCTTCTGGTCCAAACGCCTGTTTGCTGTATCCAACAGAGACACGCCACTGAATCTCACAATCAATGGCACAAAAGCCTTGGCTTATGTTTCTGTAAGTGACATTTAAAGTATTAGTTTGCATTATAAATTATTCAATTTATTGGTTACAGTAGCAAACACACAGTTTTTAGAGAAAAAAACCCCAACTTTTGGTAAATTACAGTACACATTTGCTGAAACTAGACATAAATATAAGTACATGCAGTAGACATTAGTGTAAAAGCCGCCTGCAGTGGTGGCGACAGCTTAGGAGAGGGAAGGTAAATTTTTCATAGAGTCCTCTGCAGGATGCTGTGTCTTTCAGTGTCCTTTTCTTCTTGGACAAGAGTGATGGTGATCCAGCAGAAAAAAAAAATGTTGATTAGGCTAAGCTGTCCATTTCAGTAATATTAAAATGAACACAAAAAGCACACTCAAGCACACACTCTGAGTTAATCATTCATAGGGTACAGTGCCTGTCAGCAATAAGTTAAAACTTTAATCCTCACTTATTCACACAACGAGTAACCCTGATGCTCATTTACAATGATAGTAACGAGGAAGGCTCAGTCAGTTATTATGATTATAACAGCTTTAATGATCACAGTGGTAACTCTGTAGTTTACTAAGATTCCTGTGGTAATAATTATCTGTTTACACAATGCTCTTGTGATCACTGTTGTGTGTATCTTTAGAAAGGAGTACCCAACACCAACATTCCCTAATTCTCTGTTGACAGAGCTCACCGGATGTTTTCATTCCCAAACATCGTACCAGTGATCTGGAAGCTATTGCCAGGGTCATCCAAGAAGCCAACCATTTCATATATATCTCCATCACTGATTACCTGCCCCTCATCGGCAGAAACACCAGCAGGTTAGAGCAAATATGCTGCCGCACAGTGACTTGGCAGGCATTTATCACCAGCGGCTCGAGTGCTTCTTGCTTTGATTCAAGTGTTTAAACTGTGTATGTGCCGGACCAGCTGCATGCCCAATTCTGCGTGTATTTGTATCTGTGCCAAGGTACTGGTCACGTATCGACAGCCTTATAAGAGAGGCTCTGATCCTGAGGAATGTACGAGTCCGTCTGCTGATAAGTTGCTCGGAAAAGACTCATCCGCTAACTTTCAACTTTGTCTGGTCCCTGAGGAGTCTCTGCATGGAGCAGGCCAACTGCTCACTAGAAGCTGTAAGTTCAGGGCCAATATCCACTATTGTCATCTCTACAGATACTCTTTATCAAAGCTCACTGCATAACTGTGCATGTGTGTGTACGTGTGTGCAGAAATTCTTCAACCCCAGGGTCCAGAGGGATGTCAGTCTCCAAGGAATAAACCACAACAGGTTTATGGTTACAGACAGAGCCATTTATTTAGGTGAGCTCATCGACTAGACTTTATGACTGTGGCCTATATGTCTGCTCACTTTATGCAGACCTATTTTTAGTGGACCTAAAGGAATACTTCCTCTTTTGTTTTCTTTCTGACAGTGAGAATAAAAGATCAATATGATGAGGAAATTTGCCTAGCACAGGTGAACATAAGATACAAGGGGAAATAACTGTACTGGCACTCTAAGGTCAAAAACACTATAATCAGATGTTCAGATGTTAATTATATTTGTGCTTCATTTGCTTAAACTTTATCACTAGCCAGGATAACAACCCCAAATACAAATTAAAATCATTTAGTGATAATGAAGCAACAAGCTAGGCCAGAGGCTGTGATTTGGGAAAAGCCTCACTGCGGATCGGCTGCAGCTCTTGGCCCTGGCAAGTCCACCTAATACCTTTGCGAGAGGCTGACAACCAGAGAAAGGCAGGAGGGAGGGTGTTGCATGAAACTAGAGGAAATGTACGTATGGTGCAAGTAGGCTATTATAGATGTATGAGCAGTGTTTGAAGCATGTAGTCCAGTCTCTGAAATTGAGCTAAATCATCTCCAAAATCTGGATGCTGATCAATTTATATGGAAAACAATAACCAGACAGTAAGCATCCAAGACAGTGAAGTCTGTGGCACCCATCGACTGAATATAAAACCCTAATGTAGCCACTGTATCCTCAACAATATCAATTTGTGTAGTCCTGTTTTGAACCCTCGACTTGAGGGTTTTGGCCATCACCATACTTGTTATTTGAAACCAAACTTAGCCAAGATTATCCTGCTTCGCTGTCTGTTCCACTTACTACGCAATCACACATTACAAAATGCACAACTTTTTCTTTGAGCTGCTCCCTTTAGGGGTCACCACAGCAGATCATCTGCCGCCATCTCACCCTATCCCTACCATCCTCTTCTATCGCTCCAGCCCTCTGCATGGCCTCCTTCACCACATCCATGAACCTCCTGTGTGGTCTTCCTCTTTTCCTGCCTGGCAGCTCCATCTTCAGCATCCCTTTTCTAGTATATTCACTATCACTCTTCTGCACTATACAAATCATCTCAACCTTGCTTCCCTAACTTCCCTCTGATAAGAATAAAAATAAGAATAACTTTTTTGATCCCAGAGGGAAATTCATATGTCTGACATAGCTCAACTGCTATCTGTATAAGAACTGAAAAGCCTGATGGATGTTTTTTTGTTCCATAAAGATGTTATAATGTGGGTGATAAGAGTTGTTCAGGATGGCTTCAAACATCATTATTGTGTATCCTTCCTTCACCTCCTTCAGCATGTCCAGTCTGGCTCCAATAACAGAGCCAGCTTTCCTCTAGCCTTCTCGCATCCTTGTTTCTGATGCTGCCTCACCAGCAGGCTGATGCACAGAACAGCACACTTGCCACCACAGACTGATAGAACATCTGCAGCATTTTACTGCAGATGCCGAGAGATCTTAGTTTTCTTAACAAAAAGAGGCGACTTTGCCCCTTTTTGTATAGTTTGTCTGTATTCAGGGAAGTGTCTAATTTGTTGTCTAGGTGATGTACTAATTTCTAATCTTCTGCCTCCTGCCTTCTTCTTTGTGCCACTCTCTTCAAACCATAGCATTTCTCGCTACTGCCATGTAAACCTTCCTTTACCTTACCCTCTTGCTGATATCCTGTCACATATCGCCCCTGCTGGCAAGTGAAGGGAATGCAGGTTGAATATACGGACCTAAAACCCACAAGTTATATTAATCATCACTGTTTGGTTGCAATGAGTTCATCTGTACAATTTCCACTTTGATTTACAGTCTATAAGCTCAGATATGCTTTTCAGTTCTATCTACAAGTGACCCAAAACTGTGATGTCATTTCTGTTTCTCATTGTGGTCTATTTCCTGACAGGTAATCTTGATTGGGTGGGGGAAGAGTTTACCTTTAATGCAGGAGCAGGCCTTGTGATCAGTAAGCTAGAAGACATCGAGGACAGGAACTTCACCGTCGTGGAGCAGTTACAGGCTGCGTTTGAGCGGGACTGGTTTTCACAGTACACCATCCCCCTGCAGGCTAATAAATTTCTGGTTTGCAACAAGCACCAGATCAAACCAGTGGCGTTACTTAAACCCAGCCAGCTACATGATGGACCACTGCCTATCTGGAAAGGGCAGCATAATAAAGGATCTACACTACCAAGAAATCATCACAAAGTTGCTGGACAGGCACCAGACGAAACAAGGCACCGTGACGACAGACTGAGCAAACTTACTCGACAAGGCATGGCTAGTGGTTTAGTGCCAGTTATGGACAATTACCAAGAGAGAAATCAAATGAAAATGAGTCACTTTGACAACAAACAGGTAGAAATAAAAGGTAACGCTGACAATCCAATGGAACTACCCAGTCAGTCCGCTGAGAGCAGTGGTGGCAGAGAGATCACCAACGGATTTGTGTGACCACAAAAATCATGTTTGAAGAACTTCTTTCTTCCAGTGGCAATGGACTTCCAACACTGGGTCTTTGTAGCAGTTTATTATTGTGATTTTATAGAAAGAAACTTTTCAAATTTAGGTATCTGGTTTGCAGGACTTGATAAAAGGAAGAACTCAGGAAGGAAAGTAATTGCTCCACAGCAGGCTGACACTTTTGATTCTTTACAAATGAAACCAAAACATTTTGGTTTAGAATACTGACTAATAGGCTAATAATATTTTACAACATTACAACTTATATAATCTTTTTTTTTTTTGTCCTTGTTAAGATCTCCCAGGAAAGCAAATAAATTGCACTGATTGCCTAAATATTGCATGTCACGTAAGCTAACATTCATAATTAATCACCCTTTAAAAGGAGGGATAACAGCTGCATGTGACGAGACAGGAGGCACGTCAGCATATGTAGCTACAGTAGCTACATCTGGCATTCAGTATTCACCACACACAGGTTACCACACACCTTAAGCTGTTGCGGATCTCTAATTGCCTCTGTACTCTCAATGGTCCTAAATATGTTAGCCTAAAGTAAACAGGTTTTTGCTTCTCCCATTGTATTCACTCACACCAGAACATAGTTTAAATTGCAAAATTCTTAAAAACAACCATTAAACAGAGACTGAAATAATATTTTAATAAGCTTCCTAGAAACAAACAGCTTCATGTGGCCCTGCCAAATAATGTACTGATCTCGAATTGTAAGCATTAGTTGTTTTAGAAAAAAAGCTGATGAAGTGGGCCTTTTAAGGGATTGCTCAAACCATGTCTACCATGTTCTATTTCCATTTGCAGAAGTACAAAGGTGGGTGCATTGTTCCACTGCATGACTGAATTAGATGATGCATTAGATGGCTTAGGATCCTCCATCAGCCACTACTTTCAATAAAGCAAGGTATGGTATTTTATGGTGGGAGGAGGGGGAGCTAATAATCCAGAAGGGTCTTAAAAGATAATTATCATTATCGATAACCATAAACAAATCCTGGGATTAGAGGTGGATTGCATGGATATCTATAGTATCCTTTCAAACCCAGCATTGTGACTTATTGAAGAAACACTGAAGTAGCATTAAGACGAAAGGGGCCAGAGGTATCTGCTGTCAACCAAATCAATACAATGAATTTTTAACAGAGCTTGACAGAGGCAGTTGCTGTATTTTAACCTCAAGGACATGTTGGCCTGTAATGTCATGCCTGTGACAGAATATATATTCCCTTTATCTTGTGGAGATAGAGCTACAAATCTAGCATCTTTAGTTTATACTTGACTGAAAGCTTGAAGCAACATTTATTTGCATTTCGAATGATTGCATGTTTACACACTCTTTGCTACAAGTGTAACTTTTAGAAATGATTCTTGTGGGATTTATAATAATATAGGTTGGGGTTTTTTTTTCAACTTTCAAAGCCATTAACTGAGTAAAGTCAAAAACACCACCAGAGAGAAAATCATGGGGATGTCTTTGTCTAAAATGTATATATGTGTTGCTATGGTGTGCTTTAACATGACAGCACCACATGTGTCATCAGTGTTATGTCTGATTTCATGAGAGAATTCACTGACAAGTATTCTGATAATGTATTAATTATATAAACAGTAATTTTCTATCATATTAATATATGAGGTTGACATTTAGATTGATTAGGTTTGGATCTAATAGTGACATTTCTTGACCCAGCTAATAAAGATATTATCAATTTATTCAGAAAATAAAATATGAGTTCCATCCCTAAAACAATATCTAGGGTTTGGTTATTTTTCAGGCTGTGTACCATTTGAAAAACTAATGTCTGTCGAGGTTCTCAGTCATCCACACCATGGTAGTCCTAAGCACATTACATGAAGGCAGCTGGACCTCTTTTGAAACTGGCACATGGATCAAAAGGAAGTCCAGTTGTCTTCACTTCAAGTGCTTAGGATTTCAAATGATTGTTGGCCAACATCAAGTCAGTTGACACTTGGGTAACTGCTGCCATCTAGTGGATGTCACGAGGCAAGTTACTTGCTTTCACTTAAAAGTTGCTGTTAAATACTAAACGGAAAATTCAGCCTTGATCAAGCTACATGTTGGTTCACATCTGCTGATTTTATGCATGCGTAACATGCACAACAGGCAGTTCCGCGAGAATGTGTGTGTTTTATCAGATAACACTTAACTGACACTATCCTGAGAGCTATTCTTTCACACCAGAATGTATAAACTATAAACAAGAATAATATCATTTTTTTTTAAAAATTTATTTTGAAAAGCAAAAAACTTTTTTTTACTACTTATGTGTACCCTAAGAACTTATACCTTTCTGTGCAAGACACAGCCACTTATCTATCTATAATAATTACTTCATAAAAGTATCCTTAAATGACAAACACAGTCGTTTTTCATTTGTAGCATAACCTCTCCATACCAAGTGAGTAGACTTTAAGAATATGAAAATATTAATATCCATGTGTAAAGCACTGTGTCACCACACTGTAATGCTTAGCTGCCAGCTGACCAGGAGTCAGATTCACTACTATACGCTGCTATTATCTATGATTGTCATATGGGGAGGGCGGGGACGCTGATACTGCATTCTGCCCAGGGTTTTGTGTACTGTATTACTCGTTTTCTTGTTTTTTAACTATTCTGTTCTTGGAAAACAAATCTTTTTTCCAGTTACAGCGGGGATTATTTTAGCTCTGTACACAGTACAGAGTACACAGATGCCAAGATTTAAGTGGTTTACAATCTGCTACGTGCAACTTACAGAGTCAGAGCAAAATTTAAAAAAAAAAAAAACTGGAATGTTTCTGAAATATGTGTTGTCTGCCTGTCCATTGCTCCAGCGAAATTTTCATTTTTCAGTGAAAACTCTGTAACAGATAATATTTTTCTTGCACGCAGAAGGGCAGAACTGCTTATTTTAGCAAAACAAAGCACTATTACTGAGAGATACATTTCAAATACTCCCTGTAAAGCTTTTTAATGTTGCCTACCTTTAGTATGTTTTTTCGGCATGACTGCTGCTTGCATGCCCTGCCTTTATGAACTGTGCACAGTAGCTATGAGCCTTTCTTGAGATGATGCTAATAATGAAATCTTGTACCTTTAAAGATACAGAAGGAATGTATATTTATTGAATATCCTTGTCAATGCACACTACTAAATTATGTGATCACTCGATTTTTACTATTAATAAAAAATAAGCATCTTAGCTTATGTTTCTCTGTGTGTGTGTGTGTGTCTGTTTAGTGATCTGGCTTTCCTTAAGTAAGGTGGCTTACCTCAGAAGTTAATCCTTAGTACATCACTGCACATTCAGGTTACACAGACAAGGCCCTGTGTAACCTGAATGGACAATCAAAGAAGCCTTACTACAGGATGGCTAATAACAATAATCCTCATAATAATATTTAATAATTATAACCATATTTACCATTTACCATTTACCATTTACCATAATACCATAATAATTAGAATTGCCACAGGACGAAGCTAATGTGAGATTATAATATACATACGGTAATGTGCAAAAGTCTTGAGTCAACTCTCATTTCTTTATATTTTGCTTCCAAGGAGCCACACTTTCTTGTAATTTTTAAAGTGGTCTTAAGTAATAGTTCTTCTTTTTGCATTGGCTGTTTTTTCACTCATTTCAAATCCTTGTACCTGATTATTTTGAAGGAACATTTTTGTTGTTGTTGTTGTTGTTGTTGTTGTTCTTTCTTAAGCCACTTAACACTGACCTATGAATCATTCAAGCATAAAAGGGGACCTATGCTGTAGACAGACAACTTACAAAGAACCAATTTAAGTAGTTTTATTACCTCCAGCCTGTTTTTGTATGATCAATGTATTTCCCAAACTGCTATTGGCTGAAAACTTGACATAAGTTGGCAACATGTGCAGGAGAAGAGGAGACCTGCAATAAAAAAAATAATAAAAAGAATAGTAAAGACCGTTTCCCAGCATAATATAAAGAAATGAGGGGTGATTCGAGATTTCTGTACAGTAATATTTTTGAAGTATTTAACACTAATACTAATTATTTCATTTGAACTTGAATTTCTACTATATCTAATTTCATTTTTATGTGAAGCATAAAAACAACAAGTAAAGGAAGTAGAATCTAAAAACGTCTGGCTTAATTTACATTTGCTTTTTTAGATAGCACAC
This sequence comes from Etia nguti, assembly GCA_015106755.1. Classification (NCBI taxonomy): domain Eukaryota; kingdom Metazoa; phylum Chordata; class Actinopteri; order Cichliformes; family Cichlidae; genus Etia; species Etia nguti. The sequence goes on from VUQG01034862.1 coordinate 9,934, forward strand.
GCTAAATGGCAACCAAAAAAAGACAAACAAAAGACTCAGTAATCTATATACAGTGAGGGAACAATGGAGAATAAAGTTTTGTTTTTATCTTGTTTTTGTGATATTTCCAGTAACTGCAGGTTTTGGACTTTTGGGAGTTTTTAATGCTTACCTCAGCGGCTTCTCCGTCTCAGTGCCAGTGGAGGGCTCTGCTTCGTCCGGGCAGAAGGAGCAGTTGACTGACGTAATGGTTACCTTAGCAACCAATTAGGCGTCACCACTCACCATTCTCAAATTCATGACTGCGCATTTCTCACCTTGTCCAGAATGGAAAAAAGCAGCCTTGGAGACTAGTTAATGAGGGACGATAAACCAGATGTTTTTTCCCATCTGTGGGAGCTGTGCTGCACGCGCCGACCTGAAGAACAACACCGTGTCAGGGCTGCCGCTGCTGCCTCTGTTGTTGTTGCTGCTGTTTACGCCCCCCAGCTACGGCCAACATGGCTGAGGACGACAGTGAATGGGTTTTAGAAAGCATCGTTGGCTACCTTGGAAGTCCCGAATGGGTCGTTCCTGTGACGGACTTTATGGAAAACAAATGCACAGGTAAAAACAGGTTATGATGTGATTTTAGTCTGAGACTTTAAGCCTCTCTGGAGCTGTGCACCGTTAGCGCTGCGGCTAAGCTAACGCTAACGTCTAACAGCGATGCTGTCTGAGTTTTATCCACTCAAGTTTAGTACTTTCTTCTCGTGTACATATGATACGAGCGAAAACAACGACAGCAAATCCTACGACACCAAATACAACAAACATCTGCATATAAGCCGACCTACAAACAGGTTTTACATATTAACTTTTGTGCGTGCTAAAGCCAGTGCATCTAGCTAAGTCTATAAATTATTTCCGTGGACACAATTTATGTCTATCAACTGTGTGTTTTCAATATTTCAGTTTTTGACGACGAAGATGAGAATAAGTTGGCATACACAGAAATCCACGAGCAGTATAAGAAATTGGTGAGTGCAGTTGTGATTACTACAATCTGGCTAATATCATGCATTGCCTCATCAGCGCCAGTCAGTAGTAGATTCATATTGCTGACTCGTCAGAATGGACTGCTGTGAGCTGCTTTGCTTTCGTAGGTGGAGAAGCTGTTGGAGAATTACATGCAGGAGGTTGGCATCAACGAGCAGCAGTTTTTGGATGCGTGTACTTCTCCCTTTGCCAAGTCTAAAGCTCTGGAGGTACTCTAAGCTTCCTGCTTGCACACCACTGTCAGCCTGCCAGCTAACCTGAATTGAGAATCAGGGATAGGATTTGCTTACATAAGCCCAGTTACACTGCTTGATGCCAGCAACACGTTTTAAAAAATGAGTTTGGACGGGTTCAGTGTTTCCACTTAATTTAAAAGATTCCCCGTCTTGCGTTATACAACATTTCAGCTGTTCAAGGCCGTCTTTGCTGTGTTTTTTGCTGCATAGTTCATCAAATGTTTTCAATAGCTGACAGGTCATGACTGTAGGTACTTACTACTTTTTAGATGCTGAGTTTGGTTGTCTTACTGAAATAAGCAAGGCCTGTGTATATATCGTGCTTTTACAGATGCAAACTCATTCACCCCTACACCATCATGGATGCTGGCTTTTGAACTGTGCACTGAGTTGGATGATTGTTACTCTTTTGGCTCAAGGCTTAATGATTTATAAATTCCAAAATAATTTCAAAACCCTATTTTATCTTAAATGAGCTTAGCATCCAGAAAAAGTGTTTCTGGATTTGTGTATTTACATTTTTCTTTGCATGATAAGTTTAAGCTGCATTTATCAATGCAAGCTGTGATCTGACAGTGTTTGTCTTGGAATTATTCCTGAGCCTGTGCTGATATTCCCTCCTGAAATCCCGAAAATCATGGTCATTTTCAAGATTTTCTGAATCTTTAGCGGTTTTAAATATCAAAATAATGAAAACTCTTTGCAAATGTATTTCTGAACCATTTGCTCAAGCCCTCTTTTACAGAGCGGAGAATCTCTTCAATTTTTACTTCTAAAAGATTCGGCGTCACTAATATACAGTTTTTATACTCAGTCTGTTACTTACCTTGCTCTTAATTAACCTAATTAGTTTAATAACCTTTTGTTTCTGCCTTTTTTAATGTGTTGCTGTAAACATAGTCAAACTGAGCTTTTTCCTCAGAAAACACATTTCTTAGTTCCAAATTGAGCCATTAATTAAGGTAGGGTTAACCAGTTGTTTCTGTTTTATCAAGTTAGTTTAGATTAATGTAAGTCATGTGTAAGTACCACAACCTTGTCACCCTTAAGTGTTATACTGTGTCTGAATATTTATTACATGAAGCAGACTTATCAAAAGAAATCAGCTTCAAGCTGCAGTTCACCAGGAGTCACTGTGTTTTCAGTCTTCCTTTGTGTTTAGTTATTGAGTCAAATACTTCACAATATAGTTGTTTCTTTGTCTTTATGAGAGACTGAAGCTGTTTTGGTGAAACTGACGAGATGCCAGAACTAAAGCAAAATTTATTTTAAAATAAATCCTTAGGGATCTTTAATGTGGCTTAAAAAACAACAACAACAATTTAGCACTTTTACTCAAACAGAAGAATTTCAACCATTATCTCATTCAGTTTGTTACCTAGATAATTTAGTTAATGTCCAAAAATATAGACCATGTCCATGGATTACCACTGGCAGTGATCAGTTGGACTACATTGGAATTGTAAAAACTAAACATTTGAGAAAAAAGACTTACATAATAGATTTTAATGCAGAGTATAATTATACTTTTACACTTGTGTCTCTTCTATAAGTGCACACTCAGTCATCATTATCATGTGGTATGAACATAAATTTTTTCACGTAGTTTTTATTAGCTCATTGGACTTGAAGGCCCATTAAGGTTTGTCCATGATCAACAGGACATGGTACTCTTCCGTCAGTATTTAATAAACTAAACTTGCACAAAGTGATCACCTAATGGGCCTTAACCCAAATTATGATCAAGGTCAGGGTGATATTGGTTGTTTTATGGAAAATTTTCCATTTTCACAAGAATTGCTTCTCCTCCTACAGCATTGTTCAGAGTTTAAATTTGTCTTGGATATGAGTGTTTGCGAGCCTCATTGTTTTCTCAATGGATAATAATTCTCATTAGTTTCTTCACTAAAGTCAATCAATGAAAACAACATTTAAAACTTTGTTTCTGTATTTCACACATTACTATAACCTGTGAACCAATCAGGAGCAGGATGACTATGTCACTGACGTGCTGGTTTTTTGCTCTTTAGGCAGTATTCCAGCCAGTCCTGGCTACAGATGACTTCCAGATGTTTCGCTCATTGATGGTCCACAAGAACATGGAGCTGCAGCTCCAAGCCCTCAGGGTCATTAAAGAAAGGAACGGTAGGCTGGATTAACATGTAAAGCAAATCCAAACACACACTCACGGAGCCAAAGCTCAGCTGTAGGTTTAATGTCTTCGTGTGTGTAGGGGCCCTCCCAGAGTGTCTGACTGATGGTGTGGATGTCATGACAGAGTTGCAACAGCAAGAGATGAAAATCCTGCAGGAGGTTCTTAAGTAAGTCGCTTTTAACTCTCTCTGTCATTCTTGTGGTATCTGACTCCTTCGGTGTTTGACATAACATTTACTGGTGCCCCAAAAAGAAACTTTTAGTTGCTGTGAAAAGCTATTCGAATGGCCGATTTGAAGATTGAGGATTGTTGATATTTTAATATGCGACTGTAAGAAAACCCTTAGTGAGGGTCTGTTTCAGCCAGTTTGTTTCACAGGTGAATCAATTAGTGAAAGCCAAAACGAGCCAGCACCTGCTCAACTATCTTGCCCCACATAGTTTTTTACTGACTGTGGACCATCACTAGTTATGTTGAACCTGACATCTCATTCACACTTACACAGAAACATCCCCACCGTTCATTGTGCTTCCTTAAGAGCACTCAATGTTTTTTTTATGCTGTGGCTCTTCATTTTTGTTGAAATAAAATATCCTGTTGAAAGGATATTTTAGAAGTTCTATGAGCCGGATTTTGAACAGTCTCTGACAGGAATTTCATGGAAACAGTTTTTGATTATTTCCACAACAGACTAAAAAAGTGCTGTTGTATTTATTTGTATTCCAAGTTAACATTAACTTGAAATGTATTTGCTAAACAACTCTGACAGGAATTACCAAAGAAACTTTAGGATCCAACAATTCTGGAGTTGTGATGATAAGAGTAGCAAATATGTTTCAGCTCCAATCCCCATTTTTTTCTCAATTATTCCTAACTGAATAGGTTCTTTTTCTGTGTGTTTAGGCTGAAATATCACATTTACATTAGTCAATAGATGTTTATTTAATTTACTTTTCAGGTTATTCAGTTAATTTTAAAGTAGATATGAGGTTTTTGTTCTTCACTTTACCATTAAGAAATTTCCACATTTTCTTTATGCATCCATTGCACTTCCTAAAGGCTTCCCGAAGGACCTACCACTCTTCTCTAATGGGATTTTGCTATTCAGTGCCTGGCCAAGTAGAACACACCGAGTCTAATGGGACCACAGTTAAGCTCCTTAGGATCCAGCTAATTTAGGTTGGAGGGATTGACACTAAACAAGCAGCTGAGAAAAACGGTGGTTTCATCCCTTTTGTCATACCAGGGAACCTTATCAGCGCTCCACTATGCTGCCTCTACTCTTTTCCAGGTTATCAATAGTTTCTGCTATATAAGTTGCATCATAAAGGAATTGTTTTACGTAATCTCTGATTGCAACTGCATTACTGAAGCCTACGCTTACTTTGATGACCGGTCTTAAACTAGTATTAATTCTGCAAGTTTATGTTTATTAATAAATTGACTAATTATTTCATCCTCAACAGTTCAAATGTATCTACGTTCTGTCAATAGTACTTTAGCAAGCTATAAAAATCCTCACAGGATTTATGACTAGGCACAGTTCCAGTCTCAGTGTCTCTGTGTTTCCATACACCTACTAGTAAATGCTTTGAAGCAGTCTCCACTGAGACAATTTAGGCTATTAAATAAATCAAATTAAAGGATCTGACTGTGATTCCCGGGTGATGCCTGGGAGCAGGTTAGGGCAAAACGTGGTTACCACATGGAAATCCCTGAGGCAGCTGTCTTTTTCTAGTTTCTACTGGTGCTGTCAGCCAAGGGCTAACTGGACAATAGAACAGGCTTACCTCTAAATTGCCAATGCTCTTATCACACCTGAACTACTGAACATACTGTGAACCCCTTCGAAAGGGCTCTTGACCGAAGGTTTTGCAACAGGGCTGAAATAGTGAAGTTTAAACCGTTAGCTGGTCCTAGGCTTATGTCGAACTCTTTCTTTTTCTCTCCTGTTTATTTGTCTGTAGAAAGTCAAAAGAGGAGTATGATGAGGAAATGTCCAGGAGGCTGTTATTAGAGAAAGAGGTTGGTTCCACCTCCAGTGGCTGCTCTAGTAAGCTAATGGCAGAGTGCGATGAAGCCAAGAATGCCTCCTCTGCCCTCAGCCAACACATCAGCCCTGCCAAGGTGAGGCATCATGAGCACTATGAGCCAAATGAGACCTGTGGACCAGCCAAATAGTGCATCTTAGTGAGGCTTCTTGTGCATGCCAGTGTTACCTTTTGTTGGACTTTATCTCACACAATCTCGCTAACTACTTTTCCATGTAGTGCCTGAAGCCACAGAAGCTCAATTCTTATTGTGAAGGCCTCTTTAACCTTGAAAACACTTTTTTTAATGTGCTATTTAAATTTCGCCAAGGTGAAAGCAAGGGTTAATGATCAGCACACCACTCTGGTAACTGGAAGAACGTAGTCTGAAGTCAAACCATCCATGCAGTAAGATTTTAATCAGGGACGTATTAATAAGTACACCGCAGTTAACTAGGAACACAGTAACGCGAGTTCAGCTGTCTCTATAATAGCTAACAGAGAAAAAAATGCTGGTAAAACTAAAATGCATAGTGGACCTCTTCTCTTAACAGATATAATGGGGCGATATTCAAAGCTTGGAAATAAGTGCATCCTGGAAACACTAGATATTATACCAGCCTATTTATTGGGTCATTAAGCAGCTTTGAAGCGTTTGTGTTTTGTGCATTTTGCACATTATTTGGAGACTGTTTAAATGTTTATTCATTGTTTGAATCACCCGTATCCCCACCTGCAGGTCAACAGCAACCCGGTTAGAAAAGAAGGGAGCAAGACAGCTGCTACAGGAGGTGGTGCTGAGAGAAGGAGCAGCTCCTCTAAACCCACACCAGGTAAGTTAGAAGAGAAGACAAACACTTTGCGACCAACTGAACTCTTTCTTTCTTCTTGTCATATAAAATTACCCCACTATATCACATTATTCTTGATCTCCTGAGCTACAGCCAACCCACATAGTCAGATGAGATACATTTTTATTACTGGAAGTCATGTAAACGAGCAGCATCAGTAGTATTACTAAAGTTGCAGATAACATGTGAAGCTTTTTAATCTTTTGTTTTAGTTTAAACACACAAACAACACGAGAGTGGTAGCTCATCAGAGTGATTTGTGCATGTACCCACAGATCGTGGTAGTGATGCTGTGGGATCCCGAGTTCTGCCAGCTGTGAGAGCTCCTGTGAAGTCTGGTGAGCCCTCCATCAGCAGCAGTCCTCATGCCGGGGAGCAGAGCAACAGCAGCCAGACTACAAGCGAGGCGTGGCTGGAGGAAGCACACAGGGAGGCTGGCTTCTCTAAGCCATATACTGTGAGTCTGTGAGACTGCTGTTACCCCCTAGATTACGGGAAATCTGTGCATAACATGATTTGCCTCATCCACACTCTGAAGGATCAGTGCCAAAGCAGAATTGCACTCCAAACAGAAGGGTTTAATATTTCCTTTTAGGTAGACAACAATAATTTAGTTATTCAGTTATCTATTACTGAAAGAAAACAAAATGAAATACAGATTTTGTTTTACCTGCCTACCTAACAAAAATATCTACAACAGATACAGATACAGATGATCACAATACAATACAAATTATGACCTGCATTAATTTAAGGGAGGAACACCAATGCATAGACTGTATATAAAAGACAGACAGGTGTTATCGGCGATTTCACCAATACTTTGTGAGGTCTTGTTGTGAAAAAATGGACACAGCAAGCAAGCAGTGGATGTAACTAAGAGGTTGAAAGAAATGTAGTGACTTGTCAATAACACGTTTTACATGCCCTTATGGTTTATGTATGAGAGCAGCTGAAAGTAAAAGCAGTTGAAATACAATAATTTACTAAATGAGCATCATAGCCATGCTAAACTCCTCGTGTATTTACTGGGGTCACAGACAAGGAAACAGAAGGGTAGTTGTCGTGCTGCTGCAGCCACAGGGACACCTTGGCTTTAAGGCACTGGCTTTACTTTTCAGATGCAGAAGAGTATGTAAAATGTGGACATAGCCACTGTGATGTCACCCAGTGGTTAGTGAAGTCCTGTCTTCGAGCCTCGAGGCTAGCTTGAGGGTTTTGCTGCGACCATCTTGTTGTTTTGAAACCAGATGTGATGAGTGAGGAGTGGTTGGTTCAGGCTTGCTGGCTAAAGCTGCATACACATTTGTAGCTGACGGACGGTTGCTTCCGGACATTGCACGCTGTGGTTGCCTAGGTAGTCTTCTAATGCGTTTAAAGCCAGGTCATATGTTAATCAACTGTGTTGTTCTCTCTCATTGCTATTTTTTCATCAGTCGCTCATATTAAAGTAGAGATTTTATCACACGTCTCACACACTCATTTTGTATGGTAGCATACTGTGCAAAACCCTCCTCTCTTACTCCAATAAGGACCATATTTATTTTTAAAACGTTATTCTTTATTTAATATGATCCTGAACAACCAATTTACACCACAAACTCATCAGGGTAAATTAATACAGAGAAAGGATCCAAGGCATGGGCTTCTAAACAACCTACCAACAATTTTAAAATAACAAACTCATAACAGTTAGAGGTGCACGTTTTATCCCTCGTCTGAACTTCACCTGCACTTCTCTGCAGGAGTTATCAGCATCACAGCAGGAGCAGCTCCAGCAGAGGGCAGCATATCTGCGTCAGCAGAGGGACAAGCTCCACGCGCTCCGAAAAGAGCAGCAGAAAACCAAGCAATCGTCCTTGCCGGAGGAGGCACCCAGCAGCCCCACACCAGCACCCAGCACTACCCCGGTAAATGCAACCTGGTCCTCATCTCCTATCTTATCCAACTGCTGCAGGCAGCTTGACACAAATTATATCTGTTGAAAAAGGGATTTGCAGCAGTTTCTTTAGTTGTGTCAAAGTGAACACATTGTTTTTGATTAGACACACATTCATCCATTAATACTCATAGTGGCTTATTAGAGTTCTCCAAAGTCATCTTTAAAGATTAGAAATTTAAGTTTGACGCTGGTTATGAATTATGCCTCATCCGGGACCAGTTATCCATATTTCACCTGATTTTCTTAAACCTACATTTAATTTTTTTTCTGCCTCCCAACTTCTTTTATTTGCTTCTTTTTCTTGTTCTTCATTTCCATCCACTTGTATCTGCTCTGGACTGCACTGTCAGGAGGCAGTGGGTCAGTCCCAGAGAAATGGGGCCTGTTCCCCTCCTCCTACTTCTCCTCTTCCTCCACCTACTACTCACTGTGCTCCTCCAGCACAGCACTCCTCCAATCACAAGGTGATCCATCAGCTGCCTCTGATGTGAACAACTGTACTTGTTCATGTCTTGTGTGTTCATCTGCTTTTGCTTTGTAGTAATCGTTCCCTTCATTCTTACAAACTAAAGGTCTGCCTCTCTCAAGCACAGAACATAAACTTTTTTTAACCTAAATTAATAATTTTATTGTTATAAACTGAAGAGAATCAGATCTTGATTTGTGTTGATTGAAATCATCGATCTTGACTCAGTTCCTATTCCTTATTAGATGCGATTCTCTGACAGCACCGTGTTAACCTCAAAGTTACAGGCATACTACTGCCATGTTTCCAGTACTAGCTGCCTCTGTTTAGTTTTCTTGCTTGTGTACTGTATGTAGACACATGTGCTTGGTTGTATTTTAGTCACCTTTCTCGCTGCTTTTTACACATTTTATTTAACGCCACTGCTGGCGAGTACTGACTGCTTCCTGGTCTGATCTCTTCTCACAGGAGATATCTGCTGAGGAGAGAAAAAAGCTGGAGAAGAGAAAGCACCTTGCTGACAAGCTGAAAGAGGAAGTGATCAAGAAATGACTTCCCCTCAAAATGCAATATTCTCCCTTATATCTTATCTATTTACTTTGGCAAACACATGGCTTCCTTTACACTGCTGCATATTTCATGATGCAAATCTTTTTCTTTTTTTTTTCTAAAAGGTATGGGATCTTCCGTCTTCTGAGTTCTTTTCTGTGTAGCAAAAAGAGCATCTTTGTTTTTTAATGACACTCATTACTCATAACAGACCACTTGAGTATTTAAAGGTCTGATAGCTACTTTCTATATTGGACCAAGTTCAGAAAATGTCAATTAAGCTAAAGCACACTGGTCTGTGAGCTTCAGTATATCAAGCGATATCCTGCCAGTGTTACCGAAACCTCTGCTTTCCATTTGTAGACAGACTACAATTATACTTTGGGGATCGTGGGTTCAGGAGTAGAGTAGGTTGTCCACTAATTGCAAGTTTGGTGGTGCGGCCACAACCCCGCCACATGCCAAAGTGCGCTTGGTGAGCAGGACAATGAATCCCAGTTTCCTCTTGATGGCAAGGCAGCACCTTACTTGGCAGCTCCACCTGCACTGGTATGTGAATGCATGACTGAGTATAGTTTCAAAGCATTACTACTTAAAATGTGCTGTATAACTGCTACATTTGTAGACCATTGGTTCAAAAAGTGGAATAAAAAATGTTTTTTTCAGTCTGTACACTACTTGCTAGAAACATCTAGCCGTGGGACAACAAATCAATCCAAATAGGTATTATTTTTGTCATAATTTGACATTTTTAAGCAAAATTGTGAAGATTTGAATGTTTCTTTTGTCACATACCAAGGTAAACAAGATATTTAGACATTTTGTACTTTTCAAATAAAAGGGGGTATACAAATAGTTGTATTTTTTCTCAGTTTTCTCAAATTAGAGGACAATTAAGAAAATAAGCAGCAGATATGCAACACTACGCCCGTCAGTAATGGCACAAAATCTTGGTTCACTGTTTCTGAAACCCATTTTGCTACTTCTTACAACTAGTCAATATGTTTGGGGTGCTGGTTTTGGATCCAGACATTGGCTGATTTCTTTCTAGCAACAGTTAACAGTAACTGGCCATGACATGATGAATCAGTGAGAGTACAGATTTGGGAGAACGCTGAGGTGAAGGCAATGTTAGCTGGATCCAGTGCACAGATTGTTTTCCCACTGTTAGCATTCCCACAAGGAAGCTGGTACATCATTGACAGTTAAGAGAGCTGTGCAAGATGTCAAGATGACCAATCAGGTGTTCATACAGGGGCCAAAAGAACAGTGCGCTGCTTTCTATGAGTGCCGTATTTATCTGCAAACCAATCAAGAGTCTTCACTTCAAGCAACCATAATGCACCAGTTTATTTGTAATCTTGTTATTGTGTATGCTGTTTAATAAAAAATATATTTTTTAGAAACAACCTGCAGTCTAGACTTGAATGTATTAAAAAAAAAAAAAAAACCAACCTACCCACTTCAGTAGTTAGACCTATAAAGTACCAGGTTGGACCCCCTTTTGTTTTCGTAACTGCCCTAATTATTGTGGCAAAGTTTGTCCAGTCTTCTCTGACATTGACGAGCCATTTTCATCCTGCTGCCCACTGGATATCTTCTCTTTTTCAGACCATTCTCCATGAGAGCCAATAGCGCAGGCTTTTTGTTTTCCTGCTCTTAGCTCTGTAACTTTCCATGTGTTTAAGCCAACTGATATACTGTGCATAGTATAAGAATACACATACAATTTTCCAGATGTTAAAGCCCATATGTCCATTCTCTTAATATTTTCTGGCCTCTTATTAAGCAACAAAAATGGCTGTAAAATAACAAAATCAAGGACACTCACAGCTCCGATTGCCAATTGGTACAAAGTTGGTAAACAAAGCTAGATTCACAAGTTCAATGTCAGGGTCACATTTAATTTCAAAACTTATCAAATAAATTCATACAAATGTTAAGAATGGATGGTGGTAGTAAATGCACTTGGTACAAATTCATCAAGGGAGAGCAGAAACAGTCATTGTTGGATGGAACCAACATAGAGGAGGAAAGACAATTCACTGCAGGTGCTGCTCCTGAAAAGCACATTGGCAATGATTCTCTCATTTCCTACCCTCCTGCTTGTGTTGCTGTACATGAACATCTGATCTAGCATTTTTTTTTTTACCCAGTTTCGATTCCCTTCATCTTCCTATGTGCTTGTGTTAGGACCATGAGAGAAGAA
>VUQG01034863.1:2185-19445 GCA_015106755.1 Etia nguti
TTTTCTGTTCTGTGTTCTGTGTACTGTTTGTTTGTATATGTGTCTTTCTTGCTGCTGTTACACCCAAATTTCCCCTTGTGGGACAATTAAAGGATTATTCTATTCTATTCTATTCTATTCTATTCTATCAGCTCAAAGCAATCTGCCTATGACCTCTGGCATCAACAAGGCATTTTCACCCAGAGAAGTGCCACTCACTGGAATTCTGCTCCTTTTTGGACCATTGTTTCTAAACCTAAAAATCCCAGTAGATCAGCAGTTTCTGAAATACTCAGATCAACACCTCTGGCACGAACAAGAGAACGTCAGCAGTGTCTTTATCATATAATGCAGTGGGTGCATTGTATTTGATCGCTTGGTTTGATGTTTACATTCTCAGTCAATTCAACAGGTGTATCTAACAAAGTTACCAATGTGTGAAGGTGAACCCAACTGTGCTTGATAAACCGCAAAGCTCTTGCTTGCCAGTCCTCCTTCCACTTTTTAGTCATTTTGACAGTGGAAAAACGCTGACAACAAATGTGATGAATAAGAAAAGAACATAAACTCAACTGAACAGCAGATTCCATCCCGGATGATTGGTGCTATACTGATAAACATAATGGACAGATGATTACCAATCAATCAGAAAGAATGATCTGCACAACCTGGTCATGGCACTGCCCTGTTGGAAAGCTCTGGTTGTGAGCTGACAGGTTTATTTGGAGGATTTCGAATATTTAATATTGAACTGGAATTTGACACTGATTTCCAGCATTTTTGACAAAAACACTTCTTTTTGAAGGAAAATCCATAACTTGTTGTTTAGGTCCTTGCCGTCATGGACATTGATTATACAGCGTACATGTGCTTGGATTGACATTTTTCCAAAAATGATGAAATTGTATGCCGGCCATTAAAAGAGAGGGATGATAACAATTATCAAAATGTTGATAATTGCAAGCATAGATGGATATATTAGACGTTTCAAACTGAACAAACACCTTTTTTTTTTTTAATACAGATTTGTGCAACAGAAATGATGTTTGCAGAGCAGTGGCCCTTTTAAGTCAAGTAGCCCTTTACAATTACAAAAGAAAGAAAAAAAGAAAGAAGGAAGAAAAATGAGGAAAGAAGTGAGATGAGAAAATGGAAATAAATGATTGATTTTCCTGCAGATCTCAGTATGAAGTGTCAGGAGGGGAGATATCGACTTGTCTGATCTCGTCTCACCAACAGAGCTGACATATACACCTTAGATCAAGACAAGCAGGGAGTGCACCAGAGTGGCAGGTTTGATGTCATGCTAACTGCTGCTTCACTGAAGACAGTGTTACATGCCCTTGAATGACTTATTTATGACACACTCAATGCAGAACTTATTGCCAAAAATGTACTCATTTTCATGAGTTCTGCTTGTTTCAAGCTAATGAGCTACTAAACCTCTCTCTTGAGGTTGCTTGAGGTAATTTTTAGCTTTGAGACCATGTGCAACCTGTACAACCTTTCCTCGTTATTACTTCATTGAGAATATGGACAACAGGTCAAAAAAAAGAGAAAGAATGATGCAATAAAACATTTCATCTTGTCCCTGGTGAATGAATCACAAATCAGTAGGGGTGTAAGCCATCTCTTATGAACCCATCAAGGACATCTGTCATGGTTAGACATGTCAAAGTGTGCTTTGATTTCTGGGATGTCTATGCAAGAGCTGGCCGTACATCAAATCTACCTGCAGTCTGGCAGCAATATCAAACTATCCCCCTTAATTATTTAAAAGGCTTCAAAGTAGTTGCCTTTATTCTTTCGCAGCAATCAGGATACAATTAGATTCATTTCTCCTACTTTAAATGTGCAAAAACAGAAGGCTGCGTGCAAAATTAGTCTCCAAGTGATCCTTTCAGGAGCATGTTTTCACGGCTTGGTCACCCCTTGAATTGGCTAGTTTCAAGTGCTTGGTGTTCCACTTGCCAGCACAAAAGCACAAACACACACCCAAGCTTTCTGTTGCTGTTGGTTGTTAAATTCCAGCCGTGGGTATGACAGTGAATCATTGATGGGGGAATGGGATGGATGATTCCTCTTGGAGCTTGGTTTGGAGAATACCAAGAGCTCAGCAATGAATACTGAAATGCGAAGTTTGAGAGGAGAGAGTGGGGCTTTACTCTCACACAGCCAAGGATCAGAGGCCTGTATGAATCAGTAATGCTTCACTCGCACGCGCGCACACACACACACACACCATGCGCTCTTCTTGCTACTACATCATTCTCTCTCATTTTGCCTTTTATACTTCATTCTATCTCCTTCAAATCCAGCATGATGCTGTGTTGTAATGCAATGTTTTTGAGAAGAAATATCCTGCTGTCAGTGATTTAAAACATCAAGACCTGGCTGTCCTTGATTGCTTTGTTCTTAGTATCTTCAAATGCGCAACAGAAGAGTTTGCCTCATCTGTTTAGTCCACACAGTGTGTAAAGCTGTAAAACAATGTATATGCTCCTCTCTCTTTGATAGCTAAGTCTGTGTGGGATAAAGTAAAAAGAGTGATAAAAGCATAAAAGCAGGCAGTTTATGCAAAGCATGACACAAAAGAAGAAAAGAGATGTGAAGAGGAAGCGTAATCAATAAAAAGTTCCCTTTTTGGATGTGAAAATAGGAGGCAAATGAAGATGGGGACAAAGACAATGGGAGGAACTTTAGTGGGAGACTAGCAGGAGGTCGGAGGTTTCGCTTAAAAGTCGACGAGACAGCTCATTTAAAGAAAGAACACAAGGCAGTGCTCCTGGGAGCTGGTTGCCTACGCAGGAAGTATACACAGGAATTCTGTGGTTCAAAAGCAGTTTGCACAGACGCTCCATGACTCTAAGGAATAAATTAATTACAACCTTGTTCAATACTCACATGCGGTACTTTCTTTCTCATTCACAAAGAGAACATTTGTTTTAATTTAACGGCCATAGTTCATGTTTTGTCGTGAAGCTAAATGGCAGAAGGATCTGTCGTTTCCTGCATGAGCTCCAACTTTGATCTTTCATCATCATTTTGTTTCCTGTAACAATGCAACATTTGTCATCACTGAAGCATAACTCGAAGGGGATTTATGTAGTCAGCAAACCCCTAAAAACATACTGTGCTTTTGCATTGGAAGAAAATGGCAGAATTCATCCCTTCTTCAGCCTGCACAAAGAAACCTTGGAGTAATTTCAATAAGTGTATAATGAAATAAACTAGATGCTTTACAGCTGAAGTGATTGTGTGTTGAAGATGATGTTGAAGTGTTTTAGCCAGGCTAGCAGCAGGGCTTTCAAAAGGCAATTTCTGTTGGCCCCCTGTTTCAAGTCCCAACTGAATGATTTGATGGATTGCATACAGTACATTGCCAAAAGTATTCAGTCACCCATCCAAATCACTGAATTTAGGCTTCAAATCACTTCCACAGGGCTCAGGTGTATAAAATTAAGCACCTAGGCATGCAGACTGCTACTACAAACATTGGTGAAAGAATGGGTCACTCTCAGGAGCTCTGTGAATTCCAGTGTGGTACTGTGATAAGACTGTGCAACTAGTCCAGTTGTGAAATGTCCGCATTACTAAATATATTTCACAGTCAACTGTTAGTCATATTGTAGCAAAGTGGAAATGATTGTGAATGCCAGCAACTCCGGCACAAAGTGGTAGGTCACGTAAAATTACAGAGCAGGGTCAGCAGATGCTGAGGCGCTTAGTGAGCAGAGGTCACCAACTTTCTGCAGAGTCAATCACTAAAGACCTCCAAACGTCACGTGGCCTTCAGATTAGCTCAAGAACAGTGCACAGAGAACTTCATAAAATGGGCTTTCATGGCTGAGCAGCTGCTTCCAAGCCTTACATCACCAAGCACAATGGAAAGTGTTTGATGCAGTGCTGTAAAGCACGCTGCCACAGGACTCCAGTGACCAATCATGCTTCTCCTTTTGGAAATCTGATGGCCCAGTCTGGGTTTGGTGGTTGCCAGGAGAATGGTACTTGTCTGGAGTATGGAGGTGGAGGAGGGACTATGGTGTGGGTTTTTTTTTTTTTTTTTTTTTTTTTTTTTTTTTCTTCAGGAGTTGGGTTCAGCCCATTAGCTCCAGTGAAAGGGACTCTTAATGCTTCAGCATACCAAGACATTTTGGACAATTTCTCTGTGAAGGTTCTCAGTAGTCATCGTAGTCTAAAGAGCTTGGAAAGAAAAGCATCTGGACTTCTTTAGGTTTCTTGAAGACGTTTCAGTTCTCGTCCGAGAAGCTTCTTCTGTTCTAAGAGTAATTGGGGAAGAGTCCCAGATTTTAAGCCCTATGGGAGTGTCCCCAAGAGGGTCATGGACCCCCTATTGATCCTCTACCTAATTACACGAGCCAAAGTGTTGAAACGGGTGTGGGTCACAATCAGCCAAGGTTTCGGGTGAACCCATTGTGAAACCTAGCCCCATCCTATCATGTGATTTACTGTTGCTGTTGTGTCATGCGTTTATGAAGTGGCTGTTTGGTGTTTACTGTTTAGTGTATGCTGTCCATGCAGCGAGGAATGCTCAGACCTCTACATTGGAGAAACCACACAGCCACTTCATAAACACATGGTACAAGATAGTCTGCTCTTAGAACTGAAGAAGCTTCTCAGATGAGAGGTGAAAGGTCTTCAAGAAACTTAAAGGAGTTCAGATGCTTTTCTTTCCAAGCTCCTTAGACTTTGGACAATTTCATGCTCCCAAACTTATGGGAACAGTTTGGGAATGGCCTCTTCCATTCCAACGTGACTGCGCCCTCGAAGAATAGTCAAAAACTCACATAACTGCTAAACCTTGTGGAAGGCCTTCCCAGAACAGTTGAAACTGTTTTTAGCTACAAATGGTGGGCTGACATCATATGTGAGGGCAGACTAGCAGATACTTTTGAAAATGTAGTGAGCAAATGTGTGCAAATTGTTGCGGTATGTTTTTCTAGCAATATTAAAATGTACACATATAGAAAGTTGTTTGTTTCACGAAACAAAGATTATCTGCTTCAGGAGCTGCTATGCGATTGTATTGGAGCTACCGTGAGTATTCTTATTTTAGTCATGCTTTTAATGTTTCAAACTAAAGTGAAAATAAAGTGTACTACTGTAAATACAACAATAGAGCAGAATAATAAAACTTGTCTTGCTTCTCATAACGCCTCCAACCTTTTTGTGGGAAATTAGTGTCTGTTGACAGGTCTTTGGAAACAACTTCTGAATATCCATCCTCTGACTGCTGGTATGGAAGTCATGAATTCAAAAGGAGTGGTGATAAGAGAGCCAAAGATTAGGAATGAGTGGCTGAGTAGATGAGGGATAACAGTCCGGTTTCAGAAGGCAGCCGTCGCGTGGGAATTCTGAAGAGGGCCGTTTCAGGCCGGCTGAGAGAGGAAGCTGATTATCCACCCTCCTTTTGTGTGCAGGATCAGGATCAGCAAGCAAATCCTCCACTCGCAGAGGAGAGTCGAGTAAGGGGAAGGCAGGGAAGGTGAGTCATGGAAAGACAATGAATGGAGAGGACATGAGGGAGAAAAGGAGATGAAGGAAGAATTAAAAAAGAGAGAGATGCTAAGGGAACGAAATAAGAAGAAGTGGGTGGGAAAGGGAATGGGAGGTAGGGCGGTAATTTTGCCTTTTGTGCTTTGATTTGGCATATACAATGCAATCAGTCAGTGAAATCCACATCAATGACTGATGCGGATTTCACTTGCCATTCATGATTGTGGTCATATATATCATTATACTCTCTTTCATGTATCTGATTTTTAGTCCTCATTACCCACTTCATTTTACTGAAGACTGCTTTGTTCCTATCCCTGTTTTTTTTTTTTCACACCTCACAGTCTCTGATGATTAAATGAACTCAGAAATATCTTGCTCTAACAACCTGTGCTGTTCCTGTTTGTCAAGGGAGAAAAAGAAGCCAAACTAATTGCATGCACTTCTGGATGTGCTGGATATCCAGCGAGGCTGGATTGTAAAGCATTTTGCAGCCAAGCCTGTGTGTGTTATTTGTCTTGGTTCTAGGTTCGACTTTCTTGTGCCAGACATACCTACCTCTCCATGGTACCTGCAGCAATACAGGAGCCATTAGACACTCACTGAGTGATGAGACGAAGCAGTTTTCATTAAAAAGACATTTGGTGAAGACTGCAGGCCTTGAATTGATGTGAAGCGAGAGACAAAAGCTCGTGTTTGTCTTGGGGGGGTAGATGAGTGACTCATATGTCAGTGTTTCATACTGCAAAATAGAAGGAAAAAAAATCCTGCCACTCAAATAAACAACGACTGAAAGCAAGCCAAGGTTTAATACCGATGAGAGGGAGGCAGGTGCTCAGGCGTGCATGTATGTCTGAAAATGTGCATGTCAGTGTTTATGTGCTGGAAGGAGTAAGCGAGGGGAGAGAGTGAAGGACGGTGCGAAGTCATTTGGCGAATTTGTTGAATGCTGTAGAGTGAAACCGAGATGCTGTTCCTAACACCTGTCAGTAAAGTAACATGAACCAACAGAGGAAGAATTCTCTCCCTATCTATATCCTTATGCATCAATACCTAACACATAGATCTAAAAACTAAATAAAAAAAATCTGTGCCTCGCCTGGGGTAGGAACCCCACTGGGAAGGACAATTCATTGGGCCACCAGCCATCGCAGCCAGAGAGTATTACTGTCATCGAGAGACAGATTTGAAGAGAAGAGGTCAAAAGGGGAGAAGGCTGAATCATTTTCTTTTTCTCTTCTAAGGCGAGAGATGAGGTGGAGGTATATTTTTAGGGTCATTAGTTTGTTTATTTGTCTTTCAGCAAGATTTATCAAACACTACGAAGGGCAAATTTCAGGAATCTTGGTGGTAGGGGTCTGCGATACCGCTAAATTTGGTGTCAATCCAAAAACCAAGTAGATATATAGCCCGTATCACTGATCCCAAGTACTGATACTGGTACTTTTAGCTTATGAAGGCAGCTTATGTAGGGGAGAGCAGTCTGAAAACATTTAGAAAACAAAATAAAATCATTCTTGCTTTTCACTAGTCAAGACAACAAAACACAGGTTTCCACTTTGGAACTGGTCCTGTCTGAGGGATTTCCCTCCTTCTCGCTTCCATTCTTTTGCTGGATACTCTGGAAAAAAAAAGAACTTTTCCCCATTTCTTTGTGTGTTTGTATAAAATGGTGGTGTTGCCACAGTAGAGATTTTCCCTCCTACACACACCACTGTTTGCAATGTTCTCATTTACAGCCGTAAAGCATCTACGCAGGATGCACCTCTTTCTCACTCACTGTAGCCTACATGCGTCTGCTCGCTGCGCGCATGCCGAGTCAGGTGACGCACGGCAACAGAGCACAGCAGAGCAGAGAAGGAACAAAGTGTGCACGGAGGAGAGGAGCGCTGTTTGCACAGAGATGTCAAGTTTTTAAAGAACGAGAGCAACGTACTGAACACAGAGGTGAAAAACTGAAGCTAACATATGAATCCTTTGATGCTAGTATCACTCCAGTACTAACAGTGGTATTGATAATCTGAATCTGAATATCTGAAATTTTACACCTTTTCTGCATCATGTAAGGTTGGTCTTTTTTTCTGTTTATGTAAAGTATAGTGCAGTCAGGCTCAGATATTGCTTTTACATGTTTATCAGCCTGTAGATGAATCCTCCCCTCTCCTTAGTTGAAAATGTAGCCTAAACACAACTTTCAAAGTGTTATAAGCAATATCCAACAGAGTTGAAGTTACATGGGCACACTTAGAAACACTGTAGCTCGTATTCTTCAGTCTTTAGCCAAACGGTATGCTTAAAGATGTAAAATGATTAGTACATAAGATTGGAACAGTGATATGAAAGCAAAACGAGCTCTCTCTTTTTTCTGCATTTTCAAATGCTCTTTCTATTTTCCACTGAAAAAATGATCCATCGTCAAAACTAAAACAACCTCAGAATTCCGTCAGAGTACCAAAGGCCCTAAATCCGTGATCATCATGGAAGTGAAACGAACCAATGTAATGAGATGTACAAGATGAATAAAATCACTCTGTATCTGTCTGATTTTTCCTAGTTCACTCTCGCTGGTGAAACCTGTTTCTTTTATTTTCATTAGTTGGATTATTTGAAACCATTTCGCTTGAAAAAATTCAAATGAATTTCCCTCTGGGATGAATAAAGTTCTTCTTCTTCTTCTTTTTATTCTTAGTGAAATACATATAAAACAATATAAACTTTGGATACACTGTGCATCAGTTTTTGTAAGCAGTTTGTCTCTAGATACTAAGTTTAAAGCTTGTAGCTGTAAAGCAATTGCAGAAGATACAAGAGCTTTAAAAATTCAAAAGACGACAGAACACAGCAACGGTACCTTTGGTACCTGGGAACTACTCTGAGAATACTATAGAAGATGCAATAGAAATTCAAATAAGCTTGATATCGGGCTTCATGACACAGTTTAAGAATGCAATAACCTACCAGCTGGAAAAGAACTTACTTAATTTCCCCTAGAAGCATTGCCACTGCTCACTCTGCTGTGACAAGCTCATTTCATGTTTTCTACTGTTTGGTGTTTTCACAAATATGAAGCAGGTAAGTCATTTGTTTATCTGTGAAGATAAATGCCTATTTGCTTGTCAGTATGAATGGATTTAAATTGGCTTTAATTTTACTGAAAAACTCTGACAGCTTGCACAAACTAGAGACTCTCAATGTGAAAAAATTGTTTCGACTATGTGGATTTTGGATACGCAAGATTTTTTGTAGTTACCTCGGCTGAAGAGAAAGAAAAACGTGTATATATATATATATATATCACATCAGTTTATGTATACTGGTGATGTATATTATTATTATTCGATGTGCACAAATGCACACATATACACACATAAAGAGGACTCTAACTGAGTCAGAGACATGCCCCAGAGAAAGAAGTTAGCCATTCATGAAATTACTAAACAAATAGAGGCTTACAGGCTTCCCAGCTCACATTTTTTTAGGTCGTGGTTAGACCGAAGCTGGGAGTATGCATGGGTGTAGGATATTAAAAGAACTGGTTGAGTTCCAAGATCATAGTAATGATGATGTTGTTTAATCTGCTGTAATTGTTTAATTTCCTATTTCTTTGATTAAAATGCAAGGCAACCCTAAAATCACATCTTAAAGATTAAAGGGTCAAACATCTTGGTTTATATGTTGTGCAATGGTCTGAATTGCTGGTAGCTATCCTTGATTATTTCTGACTTTCTTTTGTGAACATTAGATACACCTACTTGGGTACGCTTAGCATGAACATTCGACATGGCTGGCATGCCACAACTGACTTACGATTGTGTTAAATTTATTGGATAATCCTTTAATCCATAAAATAATATTTTATGTACTTGACAGCACAACACGCTTGCTAATATAGCAACTGTGCAGTTACTTTAGGCTGGTGCTAGCCGGCCATGTTAACAGAACAGGACAAGTACTATCTGCAAAACGAGAAAAAAATGAGGGATTTGTATTTCACTAATATTATTTCATGATATTTCATTGCAATTACAATGTCCATGGTCAGATACAAAGACAAATTTATTAGGTGACCTGTCATAAAAAAAGAACACACAAATATTTTAGAAATCTGTGAAAAAATTGTGTAAAATTAAACATTACTTTTTTTTTTACTATTTTTATGCCTAAATTTTGGGCCAGCACACTGGACTTCACTGAGAAGTCACAAAATAGTCAAGCATTAACATTCATCCACTAAACCTACTTTTTTTCTGCTCAGGAATGAAAGTAAATAACTGCAATTTTAAATTTCTCAATCATAAAATAATAATGTGCTTTACTGATTTTTTTAATGTTTCTTTATGGATAATAATAATTCTATTTTAGCATTAAAATATCCTTTTTATTGAAGAGCTTGGTCATAATGGAGGTCTAACATTTAGCAGAAACATAAAAAAAATGGTTTTGGTAATTACCAGCACTGTTAATTTAGGGCACCTGTAGCATAAACCCTACATTGGGTGGTGGGCTAATAAATTTAAGTACTGCAGCCCTTAAAGAGTTTGCTTGGACGCTGACACATAGTTGTGGATTTAGGGAGTGACAAAACAATAAAATGAAAATGATGAAATAACATACAATTTCCAAAAAAACATTGGCAGTACTTGTAGCCCAACATGCATAAAGAACAAGTGGTAATATCTATCCCTCCCACTGCTTCCGTATGTCACAGGACTACCACAGGTCATGGCACTTTGACAGTCTTGCACAGAACAAAGACTTGCACTTACAAGAGATACTGAGAGGTATGTGAAAGAGCTGCTGGGTGAACAGCTAACATTATCCCCAGCTCAGTCTGCAGAAGCTGGTGATGAGTGGTTGACACCTTTGCTTGAGAATGAGGATGATATGACCAGGTTAGACAAGTTAGAAACTCTCTGATCATCTTTAGATATACAATGTCTGTCAGCAGGAATTAGCAGCTAGATAAGAGCCAAACTGTGCCCAGCTGTAGTTATCGCTGTTACTGAAGATCAAATATAAATTATAAGTAAATCAAGCAGATGTGATCCAGAATGGACAACAATTGTAATGAAAAGCACATCAAAATACATCCAGGCAGAGTGGATTTAAATTATTTAAAATCTTATAAAACCCCAAACATAGATAATCAATCTATTTTTGTCCTATTTGTTTTGACTGTTTTCACCCTTTCTCTAGACACTCTCACTCTAGACTAAGCCTTGTGTAAAAGAAATAGCCAAGTGTTCATCATTGCCAAACTGTTTGACACAGTTTTACTTCAAACACTCTGCCAGTTTCTGAAAATTTCAGACACATACACATAAACACGAGGGGTATAATATAAACCAGGCTTTCTTTGTGTTGGCTGGCTTGGCAAAGCTTAAAAACCCCATTACAGATAACAGGTATCAAGATTGTGGTTATCAATTTTCTTTGTTTACCAAATCTTTATGCTTCAAGCTCTATGGTGCTCGCATGATGGGGACATCTGACACATAATTTCAGCAGAGAATATTATTGCAAGTTCAACCAATCAGGCATAACATTATGACCAATGGCAGATGAAGTAAATAACACTGATTATCTCTTCATCATGGCACCTGTTAGGGAGCAAGTTAACGTTTTGTCCTCGAAGTTAATGTATTAGAAGCAGGAAAAATGGGGAAGTGTAAGGATTTGAGCATCTCCAAGAATGCAGCTCTTGTGTGGTATTCCCGATCTGCAGTGGTCAGTATTTATTAAAGGTGGCCAAAGGAAAGAACAGGCATGAACCAATAACAGGATCTTGTACGGCCAAGGGTCACCGATATATATGGCAAGCATCATCGGATTGTGTGGTCCGATCCAACAGATGATCCCCTGTAGCTCAAATTGCCTTAAATTTAATGCTGGTTCTGATAGAAAGGTGTCTAAATACATAATGCTATGCAGTTTGTTGTGTATGGGACTGCATAGCTGCAAATCAGTTTGGTTTACCCCTGCTTACCCCTGTCCACCACCGAAAGCACAAACAACGTGCACATGAGCATCAGAACTGGCTTCTTTCAGCAGGAAAATTCACCCTGCCACAAAGCAAAAGTGGTTCATGAATGATTTGACGAGCACAACATCGACTTTGAGGTATGAGTTAGCCTCCAAATTCCCCAGATCTCAACCTAACTGAAGATCTTTGAGATGTGCTGGCCAAAGAAGTCTAATCCACAGAGGCCCCACCTTGCAACTTTAAAAGTTGCAGGGTTTAAAGCATCTATTACTAACACCATAGTGCCAGATACTACAGCACACCTTCGGGGGTCCAGTGGACTCCATGCCTTGATGGGTCAGGGCTGTTTTGGCAGTAAAGGGGGACCAACACAATATTAGGCAGGTGGTCATAATGTTATGCCTGATCAGTCTAAATTCAGTGTGCTCTTGGTGCGTCTATTTGTTTGTAACATGACGACCCCACATTCAAGCTCAAATATTTTCTATATGCAGAAACATTAAATGTTACTCAGCGCACTGCAACAGAAGGGCAGTCCATCT
This sequence comes from Etia nguti, assembly GCA_015106755.1. NCBI lineage: Eukaryota > Metazoa > Chordata > Actinopteri > Cichliformes > Cichlidae > Etia > Etia nguti. Next base: position 14,207 of record VUQG01034863.1, read on the forward strand.
GGTGTGCCACACCTTTCACCCTCTGGAATCGGCTCCAACCTCCATCAATGAATAATTGGAAGAAAATTGATAAATGGATCGATGTTAGTTGACGTGTTCAGGTCTGACCAATTCCTGTAGCCTAATAAAGGAGACACAGGAACAACTTTAGTTTGTCACTAGATAAAAGTAAAATTAACTTTATTGATTGAAAAGATATTCTTGGTGATGAATAGCCTAAGAATGTAACTGAACAGTTTTCTAATCTGTGTTCTACAATTCCATCAGTGTAACAGAGAGAAAAACCTTTATACATTTTCTGTGTGACCAACTCAATAGATGTAATTTATTAGCCACACCTGGCTAACGATGCTAGTAGGGTATGGCTTACCAGCAGAGAATCTATATCTCATTTAAAGTATATCATAAGTAAAGGAATTATTGAAAATGTGGTGTTCAAGCCTATTTTAAAAAGTTACCATGGTGATTTAGCCAGGTTAAAAGAGAGCCACTGAAAACTATGACTGTAAACTCAACATAGCTTGCTAATTCATTAATCTTCCTTCATAGTACAAGCCTCTCTGCACCTGCTGCTAATGCTATGGCTGCATCTTTGATTGCACTTCGATTGCACACCGGACCAATCTAAGATCTCAAACGCTTTTTTCCCCATCTTTTAATCTAAAATTAAAATTTTAACTACAATTGAAATAAATAACAAAATGAGAAGGTCAGCCTTTGGTGCTTTCACAGCTAGCTTTGGGAATGTGCTCTTACCCTATGACATCTGTCTTTGTTGTGCCCCAGTGACAGTTTGAAGTCTAAGAATTGCATCAAAGCTGATTTAAAAAAAGAGGTGAGCGCTGTTCAGACGATAAAAGCTTTTAGCAAAAGCATGTGACATTCCTCAGCGAGTGGACAAGGTTTAGTCATTATCATGCAGTCTAAGTAGGAAAATTTTGGACGTGACAAGTGCTTGTTTATATTTGTACCTAACTGACATTATGAACTGAACAACTCTATGACAACAGTTCGGAGCACCCCCTGAGAAAGAATATGAGATGAGGTTGATGAACTTAGACTTCTGTGGAGACCTCTTATTGGCGAAGCTGTTCTTTCCAAGGTCAAAAACAAACCTTTAAGCTCTCTCCTAGATTAGGTAGTTGTCTAGAAGGAGCCAGATCATGTTGTACCTTAATTTGTTTCTAACGTTTCTGTTTTGGGCAACATAAAATTGATATATACAGTATTGGCAACCTGTCACTAAATAATAACTCACATTAAGAATAGCAAATAAAAAGTGAACTAAAGTTCCACCTTAGCCAACAGTAGAAGTGGATTTTTTTTTTTTTTCAGGACATTTTGTCTGTAGTCTGAAAAATCAGCAACCTATAGTACTCGATTCAGCTGAAGACATCATCAAAGGCCTCATCCCCTTTCTCCTTCTCGATTGCAATACAGTTATCCTGTCTGCATCCTCTATGTCCTCTGATTTTCTATAGACTTCTCCTCCTCCTATCCATCCTTACCTAATTCCTTTCCCTTTAGAGAAGCTTCTTGTCTTTGTCCTGCTCTGCGGGGAGCAGTTCTTGGACCTACTGCCCTAATCCTCTTCGTAGTCTGAGACATTTTAGCCTTTAGAGCTTAGGGCCTGGATCTAATTACAGTATTCATTGACCCTGGTGACAGATGGCTGCAGCCTCAGAGAGCGGCAAGACCTTTGTTATTTATCATGCAACTAAAAAAGAAAAATAGAATTCAAAGGGCAAAAATAATTGTTGTGTGAATTCCTTAATCTTCTGACGTCTAAGTCATCTGTTGTACTAACCGTAACCATATCCTGCACATTGGGAGAGCAGCACCAACCATTGTTAACAAATTGTGCTTTGCAATCTAAGGAGCTTGGAAAGAAAAGCATCTGGACTTCTTTAGGTTTCTTGAAGACGTTTCATCTCTCGTCCAAGAATCTTCTTCAGTTCTAAGAGCCTCCTATTGATCCTCTGCCTAATCACAGGAGCCAAGGTGTGAAAACGGGTGTAGGTCACAATCAGCCAAGGTTTCGGGTGAACCCATTGTGAAACCTAGCCCCCCCCATCATGTGATTTACTGAGGTCAAATGGCCCAGGATGTGAGTGGGTGTTAAGGCGTCTGGGAAGGGATCTGAAAACTGGATCTTGGCTCATGTGATTAGGTAGAGGATCAATAGGGGTCCATGACCCTCTCGGGGAAACTCTCATAGGGCTTAAAATCTGGGACTCTCCACCAATTGCTCTTAGAACTGAAGAAGCTTCTTGGACGAGAACTGAAACGTCTTCAAGAAACCTAAAGAAGTCCAGATGCTTTTCTTTCCAAGCTCCTTAGACTACGATGACCTGGATAACTGAGAACAGACACAGTGCTTTGCAATATCAAACTACAACAAATACCTCAATCCTAAATATCTATTGAGATGATCTAAATTATAAAACTAAATATCATTAATACATTTTTGATTTTTAATGTATTATTTATTTTAACAGTATCATTATCACATCATAAAATATGAAAAAAAGCTGTTATTTACAGTTAAATGTGTTATCGGTGTAGAGAACACAGGCATGGTTATTTTGTTGGCTTTAATCTATTTTTTGGGGGTAGGATTTATATGGATCACACTATCAATAAAATCCGCATAACTGCACTGTTAGGATGAAAAACTGGTCTATATTTTTAAGTCCACACTCTTGATCCGAGTTGAAATGGAGACTCAGCGAGTTTGCGTTCAGCTGCTAGGTCATCTTAAATAAGTCATGTGATTTAGATGCACTGGCACGTTCCTTGACTCCATGGGGTTTACCAGGCAGTGCACCTCCACACCCTCACTATCCTTAATTCATCTTCATCACATCACTGTCTCTTAATAATAATAAAGCAGATAATTTCTCATAATGGTGAAAACATTCTGTACAGGACTCACTTTAATCTGCTCACAGGGGGACACTGAGGCTAAACGGCCTGTGGTTCATAAATTAATCCAGTGAGCAGCTGTAAAAACTTACTCCTAGGTATGAGAAATGGGTTATCAGACATAAGCGTGTTAGTGTTTATATTCATTTATATTTGTTGATGTTTTTGGTTTTGCTGGGATGAGGAATCCATCACTCTAGTTCACTAAAGAGTTTATTTGTTTGTATGGCCGTGGAAACTGCCAAATAAAAAAGTGAAAACAACTCTTTTCAATAAATAATAACTGCACCATTTCCTCCTGAGTCTCATCAGCCACTGGATCTAACATCTTGTATATTTCAAATCACGTCTCAATGTGTCCTCATAGCAGGGAGCATTGGACTTGCAGTCAATACATCATCTATCATCGACTTTTATCTTCGGAGCTTGAAGCTGTCTGATCTCTCCTGCCAGCCCAGCAAATCTCTGGCAGAGGACAAAAGTTAACAAAAGAATAATACAAATAGACTATTGAGTGATGTGAGACATACACCATAGCTTTATCAAGTGCCCATTTAACCTTAAGTAATTATTTGGCTTGTGCTTCCAATAGAGGCAAGAGCAAGTGAGATAAATTAGCATACACTTAAAAGATGGATTTGGGAGCCAGGGAAAAGTTGACAGAGTCTGAGACACGGGAACTCGCAAAAAGATTATGCATGGCAAACTGCAATGTACATTTTCTGAAGATAGATTTTCTTTTATTTCTTTTGTCTTATTCTGTTTTTTCTCCTTTTTTCTCCTAGATCTTCAAAACTAAATGTGCTCAGTATGTGTACAAGTTCTAAATAGGCAAATAACTAACTGCACTGCTCGAATGATGTGACTAACAATCAATACAGCAAATCAGTGTGCAAGAAGCAGGTAAAGCAGGGCTGTTGAACCTATTGTTTAAGCTGGAATGGCAGAAGGAGGACTGAATTATTGAAAGGGACACACAAAAAGACACCCATGCATGCATTTGTTTTGAGTGATTTTGATTCATGTTCAAGTATACTGTTTGCTGTCACTCAGCTTTCAGCTGTGTAATTTGTTGTGAAAAGGGATCATCTTTAAAGGGATGTTGTGCCAGTCTTGCAGTTTGACAGATATTTGCCAGTGAAATAAAAAATATCTTCTTACGTTTCAGATCTGTGTGATATTCTCAAGTCAAACAATGCATTTCAGTATATTTTTAATGTAAAAATGTAATGTTTTGACTGCATTTTTTAATTTCTTGCAAAAAAAAAAGAAAAATGCTAATCAGATTTCCCCGTCTGCCTGTCTGTCTGTCCAAACACTGCCCCATAGAGAGAGATTTTTTTTTTTCGTTGAATGTGACATAAATATTCATGATTCCCAAAGGAGCTCCTTTGTAGCATACATTTTTCATATACTGTTGTATATATGAATGTATGGTATATGATGACCTCTCATATTTTTTCTTATAATTCGACTTCCAGGTCAAAATTTCTGCTTTTGCAAAATCAGTCTTAAAAGTAGTAGACCTGGCCCACACAATGTGCTTACACATGGCCCATATACCACAAAGAGTGACAGCCCTTTGGTGGCCCAGATCTGGTTTGCCAGAGGTGGCCAACACATGGGCCAGCACAAGGCCAGTTGCAGACACACTGGTGGTCCTGTGCTGGCCCATGTGTGGATTACATCTGACAAACCTGATCTGGGCCACCAAAGGGACGTCATTCTTTGCGGTATGTGGGCCATGTGTAAGTTGTGTGCAGCCATGGGCCAGTTGCAGACACACTGCTGGCCCCCGGCTGGCCCAGAACAGTTTCAGCTCTGGCCCAGAACAGTTTCAGCTCTGGCCCAGAACAGTTTCAGCTCTGGCCTCAGATGTCAGCCTAATGTGTACCTTAATCAAGCCATGTAATAACAACATGTGCCGAAACATAATAGTGCAAAAGTAACATGACAAAACTCTGTTCAGACAGTGAATGGACTGATTCTTATATAGCGCTTTTCTAATCTCCCGGATTACTCAAGGTGCTCTATACAACATGCCACATTCACACACTTTCTCTAAACTGAGTGCTTCCTAACTACATTCACACTCTTGATATGCACACTGGAAGAGCCAGGAATCGAACCACTAACTTTCCGATAAGTAGGTGACCTGCGCTACCTCCTGAGCTACAGCCACCCAGCAATAAACATGAGTAAACCCTCACTAGGTTTTGGATAAAGTGTACACTCACAAACTTGTCAAACCTGCATTTGAAACGTTGGCCACCATAGCAGTATAGTATTGCAACATGGCATTTGGATCTGCTAA
>VUQG01034865.1:0-22653 GCA_015106755.1 Etia nguti
AGTCTATAGCTGAAGTGTAAGGATTCAAGGTTCTCCTTAAGACAGAAAGGGATGGCAGACACAAAAGAGAAGGATCAATCATCCAGGGTCACATCGGTAGCATGTGTTTTTAATTTAGCTGTCAAGAGCTGAGCGGAGACTAGCCAAGGCTTGCAATCGTCTTTACACTGAGAATATAATAACAGTAATTATCTTAATCCCCTCCACACCCAGAACCCTAAGTCCACGTAATGCTCAGCATAGTTAGTGATGAGCCACAGAGGTCAAGCAACTTTTTCACAGATTATCCAAGAGCTCAATATGTATTAATGTGTTCGCTCGTCCACTTTGGTATTGATAGGGCATGGCCTAGGGCTGCTAGATTGGGTTCAGCAAGTGGAACAGCATCAGCCTAGGCAAACGAATGCAACTTTACCGCGACAAGGAATGTAAACTAGGTCTGAGGTAAAATGCACAGGGTTCACTGACCAGAAAACTACTACAATCATAAAATATTAAATTAAATTAAAAAATTATCTTTATAACTTGTTCTTCCACTGAATACCATTATCAATATATTGAGTTTTACTTAAATATTTTGATATTGCAAGAACAATTGAGGCGTGTGCTGCTGTCAGAATCGGTTTCCTTATTTTAGTCATGCCTGAACATTCACGTACTAATTTGAAGAAATCGAAAATAAGTTGGTTTTGCGCCAGTCCCTTAAATTTCCCGACAGTCACTGTAAAAGCGGTCGTGTTACTTTTTCTCCTGACAAATGAGAATCAGTTAGTGCACAGTTTTTATGCCATTATGTGTTTATAACCAGCAAACTGACTATGAAGCAGTCAGCATCGTCTTTCCAGATTAACTGATATGGCTTCCCGTAACAAGCTGTTTATACACACACTGCATGCTCAATCAACTTTTTCATTTGTTAAATGGACACTGATCACCGATAGCAAAATCAGAGGCTTTAAAAGGATCTGCCCTGAAATAAGAATACACTCCAGTTGTCTGTGTGTCTTAAATCACACTATGCTCGCTTGTTTATTCACACAGATACCTCTCAAGCATCAAAAAGAGCCCACTTCACTTCCTGTCTAGTACGTTAAGAAATATACAGTCTCTGACATCCTGCATTTCCTTCTCCTTAGGGTTTCCTTATTCCCTCATCTTTATTTTAATGTCTACAAGGACTCGGTTCTTTCCCCTTGACAAATGAGACATGAGCCTGGCCCTGTTGCTGACTAATGTATGTTGAGTTGCAGTCGATGAGAGCAAGGGAGAATGGTCCAGGATGATCATCAAGATGTCAATAAACTTGTCCTCCCACATGGCTGATGTTGACACATAAATGATGGCAATTTTTTCTGGCTGTCACAGGACGCCCTCTCTTTGATATCTTTATGCTCGTTTCAGTGCCTGCATCAGTGGGCACTGAAACAAGCCATCAGAATGCTTTTGTGGTGTTAAAAGTTGAACCTATACATTTTTAGCAGCATCGACAAAGAAAAAAAAAAGGAAACTAAAAGTAAAAGAACATTCAAATAGTCTCATGCACAGGCTAAAGCCTAGACTACATGCACATGCAGAAAAGTGTGTTTGTATAAGAGTGGAGCAGTAACTGGCCCAAACATGCAAATTCTGCTGCTGAATGATGAATGAGTTTGGCCCATTATCAGTCAGACAAACAATCCAATAGTTATTTACCTTGTAACAAGAGGATTTAAGCAGCAGAGTAATAGTTTCTTACTTTTTCTATTTGTTGAATCACCATATGGTTCACGGTGTTTTAGCCCTAAGAATCAAACAGGCAAAATGGTTCCACGCTTTCAGTATTTTTAGGGCTGTGTTACACTTTTGACTAATTTCTGCAGGTGTTTAATTTTTCCTTTATAGAGTTCTATTTTTAAAGGGAATTTCAGAGACTGAATAGAAGCTGATGGAATTGGTAGGAGCAAGACCAAAACTGCACTTTTACTGCACTTTCTGCTCCATTGCTGTTGTATTTCTCAATGCACAAACAACTCAGTCACTTGATTCGATCCGTCACGGAATGCTAAGCATCAAAGTGATGCTGAGACTTTATGCGACAGACAGTTGGGTTCTTGTCAAGTCCAATAGCGTTGCTCGTGTAGAGACAAGATCATCTCTTGTAGGATTATGTGGGAGTGGATAGGGTCAGATTCAACAAGCAGCTCCACTGGGAGTGGACACTATATGGGTCAGTAAGTCCCTCTCGTGGCTTTGACCAACACCAATATAATCTAGTCGTTTTACCATCGCTCTTTGCATGTTTCCCTTCTTGCATATAGCAGCCCATACAAAAGGCCCATTCCTTTGTTGCATTTTTTAAGTGAGACGATTACATTGATTTGAATGATGTATTCCCAAAGAGAACTCATTATGCACCCATTTCTATGGAGAATGTATTCATGCCAAGCTCTGATATGTGGCCTCAAACCACTGAGTAAGCATATCAAAAGCCTTTTATACCCAAAGTGGGCAAAAACAAGCGGTGACATTTCCAGGATGGGACACAGGTGAGCCTTGGAAACCTTTTATTTTATCCCGCACTGCAAAATCACTACTGTATAAAAGCCCCCAGTGCTGCAGTTAACACCCACGCAAATCAAAACCGCCTCTTTAATTGTTCAAATGTCAATACATTTGCATACAGTTTCAATCTTTGCGCTGCACAGTCAAATTATACATTCGCAAGTAGGGATCGTAAGAAAGAAAATGACCCAATTTGTCTAAAATTACAAGGTACGGTTCACTGACGCGAGTTGCCAATTAGCTTACAAAAGTCTGCATGTGGTCAAAACAATGCCCTGTAGTTTGTGTGTTATGAAAGTGCTTTACGGTGCAAAAATGTTCAGCTGTTAACAGATGCTTGTGACTCATATGCATTAGCAGTCACCCTAGAGAGCTTACCTCTTATAGTCTGATAAATATACAGCTCTCTAATAAGCACCACTATGATTCATTTCTGTCTTTTGTGGTGCTTACATGGAGGTCAACTTTTGCGTGGCAACATTTAGAGAGAAAACATGGAGGGGGGGGGGAAGATGGACACTCTCAACATCATCATTAAGCTTTCGCAGCCATCTGAGCTGCTCCGCTAAAACGTATAGAGTATGCGTGCGTCGCCCATCAGTGGATGTTTATGTATCCTCGAGTTTGAATTTGTTCTTTGTTATTTTTTAAGGTGTTACGATTGTCAAGTAGCTGGCTTGGATAAGGAGGTGCTACTTCCCAGGCTTATTAAAAGTGATGCTACTTTTAGCTAGCAAAACCTGGCATACAACATATGCAGTCCCCACAGTTTCTTTTAGTACGACACTGAACGAGAAAAAAAAAATGTCGAAGCAGCCACACCCTTAAAAAATGTATAAATTAGCTACAATGATCAAAACCATCTTTTCCTTTTTTTTTAACCAGGTTGTGCAGTTTTGAAAATGAAAGTGTGTGGCTATTTTTGGACAGGTGGTAAGAACTTTCTGTGCTCTACCTGCTCAGCAGTGGTACAGGATCATGGTTCGGGATGTGTTAAAAAAGTGTTTGCCTTGACAACAATCAAGAGTTGACACAGCGGTGTGAATGGGGAGGGTATCGATGTGGAAAATCACCCTTTCTGTTTCTGTCTTTCTGTTTTCTTTTCTGTCTGTTTCAGTCACATAGTTTCATTGTTTCCGTTGCATTCGGTTGTGCTGCTTTACTCTGTCTTTCTTCTTTTTAATTTTTTTACTTGCAGACACTCATTGCCTTGGTTGGTGCCTGATGCCATCGGACCAAACCCACTATAACTCTGACAACCAAATCCACATATCTATCCTAAAGCATGTATTATTCTTTTCACATCCGTGAAAATACGACAGTCACCTCTGGTCACAGCGATGTCAATTTTGTCATCAGTGAAACCGAAGCTACACGCTGCCACTGGCGCGCCTTCAAATTTGTCGTCACAGGCTTGCCTGTGCAGATTTACAAGCACGCGTCGTCCCAGAAGACCGTTTTAATAAGAACAACTACTCATCCATGGTGTCCACAGCTGTCCGTCGGCGCCTCCGCAAGCAAGTGTAATCACGGTGTAACATTAACCACCAATCACATCAGTGCCTCGTTTCTGCTTTGCCCTCCAGCTGATCCAAACTAGCAATTTTTTTTCTTTTTTTAATTCGCCCTTCTCTGTGAATGTACATGAGCTGTGACTTAGATCCACATGTTTGCATTTTGCAAGCATGTCGTCACCCATAGGCATCTGTTTGACTTCTCTCCTGAAGTCAGGCTAATGCCTAAGTCAGACTGCTCAAATAATGCCTAGTGAGAGCAGTGCACACTAAATGACTGGATTTGAGCAAATCCTTAGCTCTGCCTCAAGGGAAACTGCATACACACAACAGGGCAAAGATGGCTGTCATAACATGAACATGCGGGCTCACACGCTACTCGCTGTCATTAAGAAGTCATTTCCACTGTTTGTTTTTTTTGAAGGATCAATATTTTCATTATTTCTCCCTCTCTTTTTTAAAAAGTAAAATCCAATCTGTTTTTAGTTGCATTTTCTATTGGTAAATTCACGAGTCTTGGTAAGTAACTATTCGCCTCTGTCAAGGTGACTCTAATTCTGACCACACAAGCCCGGCCAGCCAAGGCTCAACCAAATGAAACACCTCACTGCACAATCTGCAGCAAGTCTATATAAAAATCCCCCCACAGCGAGCTGACCTCTTGGCAGGCCTGCTTCTTGGTTGGAACAGGTAAATTCAGCAAGTTTCATGTTTTGTTGAGCAGCTTAAATACGTCCCTAAATCTCATATTTTTCTGCCCAGGTGCATGATATTTCAAATTTTGTTAGGCAAATGTCTCCATTGTTGCTTTTAGAATACAAAACTCTCTAATATCTGTCCTCCTGCCTCAGCTCTTTATTCCTCCCCCGTATCTTTTTAAACAGAATTTAGTTATTCTGTCTACATCATAACACCGCTGTTCTCCTTTTTGGTTATGATATAGGAGTGAATTTAACTAGGCTGATGAAAAAGGGAAATTCCACAATGGGGATTTGGACTATTATTCACAGCGTCTCAGATATTACTTTGCGGGATAATACCGAACCATCCAGTATCTGGTGGCAATAAAGGCTATTACACATCAGGTTAGGAGGTCACCTGTTTCCTCTGAAATATGATCACGATCTTTGCTGTTACTCCAGCGCTGAGCACTGGCTACTGGATAAAGAATACCATTTCAGTGCTTATCCCGTAGTCCCGACCTGCTAGTCATAACTTCACTTGGAATGCCTTACAAGCTGATGTTACGCTAGTATAAACAACATGGCCAAATAATCTCCACTGACAGCACACAAGATGTGGGCAATAGCAAACCCGGGGTTATGATTTAGAATGTCACAAAGAGTTGTTTTACATAAAGGGGAGGAGGGGGTGATTATAGTTACACTGAGTCCTATAGCCAAGGGGATCCACAGTCTCTTGTTTGATTACAGTCTGACTGTGAAACAAGGCGTATTAAAAGAATTATTACTCAGACATCACAATGGTCCCCCATCACTCCCTGACACACGCCTTTGAGGAGATTTATTTCACACAGGCGTGATTATTGTGTCTATGGGAGTCTGTGTTTCTCTAATCTGCGGGTTTGCATGGATTTCTGCGTTTTGCAGCTCCTGTGCTCACAGATGCGCACGCAGCCGCTTGGGTGTGCATCTCCGTGCGCTCGTGCACGTGCATGTGACTGCCCCAAAATAGATACCCTCTCCTGTGCACAGCGTTGCATATCAGTCTGCCTGGCACACTTTGAGTTAATGCTTGAAATTTGAGGCACGTACAGTTCAGAAAGCTGCAAGGAAAAAAAAAAAGAAAGAAAACAGGCGGCAGTCTGGCAGCTGCTAAGTCTGTTCTCCATACTTAGGTGTCATTTTGTGTGTGAGAGTGTATATGAATGTGTAAATGTGTATATGTATGTCTCTGCTTCCTTCACAGTGTGTGTGTGTGTGTGTGTGTGCGTGTGCGTGTGTTGCCTCCAGTGGTACTGTGTAAAACAGAAACACTGGAGACAACAGAAAATAACATAATCCAACTATTAGGTTTTGTTCCCTAAGACATAGATGTGTACTGTACACACCTCACAAGGACATGACTCATGGGAAATTATATGAATTTTCACTCGCCTTTCTTAATATTTACTGCTGATACACAAGCAATCATACGCTGTGTTCCCTCCACAGCTACAAACGCAGCGTAGAGTGAAAGACGTGTAATCCAATTTCCTTTGTGTATTATTGTTATTATTGGTAGATATCAAAATGCATCACAAACATATTATAAATCATCACGCTGTTTCATACTCAAGAACAGCTCCATTTCCATATGAACTTTGATGCAAGGCGGGACCCGGAGAGGAACGAGCGCTGTGCGCGTTTGAAACAGGGATGCATCAGCAGTATTAGCACAGAGAATTATTTACAGTTTTTCTCACACTTCAGCGCCTTATTTCAATTAGCCTGTGCTCAGTGTCGAGCGGCTTTAAAGCCGATGGGTTGTTCGTTGGTCCCCTTCCCAAAAGCCTATCACGGGCCGCTATTGAAGGCAGAAACAGACCTGGAACTGTTTTGTGGTTTCATGGGCTCGTTAACTTTTTCCCCTTTCATGGGCGTGTGATTACCACAAGCCTTTCACTGTGGCACAAAAAGGTTGTTTTTTTCCCCCCTTTTTTTCCTCCCTCAAAAATGGTACAGTAGGTACAAGCGGTACAGTAAATCTCCTAAGCAGCTTCGCTTCCCATCATGTGATTATTCCATGACAAAGCAGGGGATAGAGGAGGTGATAAGTGACATCCAATAATTATTTTAGCTTTTTATGTGGCAAATTAGCTGAAACGAATGCTAAATGTGTGCTCTTTTACCACTTTCCCTTCCCTCACAAGATAAACAGCACCTGATAATGTGTATGAAACATTACCCTGATGAACAACCATGCGGTGCCTACTGAAAGTGAAGCCATTAAACATAATATAAAAGGCACACACGCTGTCGGTTTTCATTTGTCACCTCGCCGTGAATACTGAGTCCTGGTACAGTCTCATCTGGCCTCTGTGTGTGTGTGTGTGTGTGTGTGTGTGTGTGTGTTCCTGAACACTTGCGTCTATGCATATGCTTTGCACTGGCTCAAAACTTGACATGCTCCTCTCCTCTCCTCGATTCCCATCTTATTGTCTGTCATCAATCCGGGGCCTGTAACCCCTGTGGTAATAACCGAACCACCAAGATACATTCAAGTGCAACAATGTGTGGGTGTTGAATCTCACAAAGAGGTTATGAATAAGTCTGCCCTGACTAGTGGCAGTGCTTTGGAGAATATCACTCTGTGTGCTCCCACTGTATGACAGCTAATTGAAGCTTCCCCTTGGGCTGAGTGCAGCACAGACATAATAATCAAGGAACCTGTCCTGGATTCGATATATAGCCCGAACGTGGGATTTGCTTCTTTTGTCATAATCAAAGGAACATCGCACAGGGAAAGTTCAGGGGTGTCGAGGCATGTGTCGCCACAATGGAAAACAGAACTATTTGCTTAATGTTATGAATCTGAAAAGGTATGGAAAGGCCTGCTGGAGCACCGCCAACAGATCGATAGCCATCCCCCTCTCTGCTCTGCTTGCTCTGCTTATAAAACCTATCCACTTAGACATCTCTGTGAAGAAGTGACTACCTGAGAAGAGTGTCCATTTTAATGCCTTTGGGTTAATTCCTACTAGCGTTCATTGGATTAAATTAAACCAGTCTGTGGCATAATGGTAATAAGATTATTGTGTTTCTGGTAGGATTACGGGATGACAAGCTACGTACTCGGGAACAGCAGTGGTCAGAGGGGCTGCATTGTTTATGCACGAATCTCTGTGGGAAGTATAGCCTACATTCACATTAGCCTCGTTTTCACACTGGAAAGCGGATTAGTTTGCATCATAAACATGACATGAAACCTCCAAACTGGATTAATTGAGCCATTTTAAATAATGTGTTTTCTTCACAGTGCTGCTCATTAATGAAGCTCTGGTGGTGTCCAATCAGAAGAGCAAAAGTTTTTTTTGTTTAGCTAACTGATTCTTTTCTTTTTTTTTTAATCCACCCCACAGCCCTTTCCGTAAGCCACAGGGTAGTCCCTCTCAAATGGAAACCCCTTAGTTCTAGCTCTATATCAACAAGAGTCTAACATTAATTATATTCCCAGCTTTGCTGTTGACAGCAGGCACCATCAAAGAATAAAAAGATTTAATTGTGGGCGTTATAACTAGCGCGTAAACCCCAACATCACAGCAATTTATTTTTTTTTTTTTACAAGTAGTCCTGTTGAATGAGAGTATAGACAAGATACAGTTGTTAGTTGACATGCAAAAGGAATGTGCTTGGATTACAGCAGATGCCTCTTTGATTTATTGGCTGTAGTGGTGAGCCCTTTATCTCGAATCACGCTGCCGAACAGCAATTCATTTTCATTTTATTTCTGTCTGGATTCTAAACCTCCCACCCACAGAGACTGGGATTTTTAGCCTTATCATCTTTCATACTTTGGAAATGAGAAACCCATAAAGGGGCCCCACAGTTTCTTGGGAGTCTTCTGGAAGTTTGCCAAGCAACTCTGACCCAGACATTTATGAAGAAACAACGATAATCATTTTAACACTGCGTTGACACACATTCGTTTCCTTTAGCCCGAGCCGCAACATTGATTGCCACAGCTTGTAAAGTCAACCAGAAATTTGCACAACTTTTTTTTGGGTGACTATTGCTTTCATGTCTCTGATTCTTCTCAGTGAGTCTTAAAAAGAAAAAAAAGAAAGAAAAAAAAAAGAAACAAGGCCTATAGCAATAAAAGGGTATTGGTGCAGAATAGAGACAGACATTTCTCCCAGCCAGCTAAATGCTGGTGCTGAAAGGACACTAAGCACAGGTTGTCTCTCAACTGCTGTGACAGGCTGTGCAGCCAAGAATTTCACTGTATTGAGTAAAAGGATACAGGTAGGGGAGAAGGGACAAGAGAAGGGGGGATGCTGAGGTGAAGCCAGCCAACCAGCCAGCCAAATCTGCCTTCAGCTCAGTGTCAAAACAGCCAGTCAGCTGTGTACACCTTCATGTCACCTGCTTGTGCATGTGTGTTTGTGTGCATGAAGTCCTATAGCCTCCCTCAACAGGAGGGAGCACAGAGAGTCATCTCCTCTGGTCAACAGAGCCTAATTCACCACAGGTGGCAGCCAGCCTCAAAGGCGATTTCCCTTCAGCTCCACTGTGTTGAAGCTTCTGATCCACACGATGGGGCCTTTGGTGATGGAAGAATTGGTGTGTGTGTGTGTGTGTGTGCGTGCGTGTGTGAGGGTTGGGTCAGATAAGAGGCGATAGATATGGAGATGTCGTTGCCAGGGGTTCACCAGAACACAGAAAATGTCTTCTTATTGTCCAACTTGACCCCACTCTTATTGAATTTTCCCGTCATCGCCCTCTATTTCTCTGCTTCTCTTGCCTCACCCCTTCTACCTCAGATTATCTCCTCGTTCTCACTTTCTGCCTCGTCTCTACCTTCGCCTGTTATTTCACAAGGTGTTGCAGCACCGACAACAACTGTGCTCAACCCCGGCAGTGTAACAGCACCTCTTCGCATTTTCTGCATGCTCTATAGGCAGCCTAATGGAGGAAATCAAAGTACTCAAATGCGATTAGATCCAGCGTGCGCGTTGCATTCCGTTCAGAGCTCCTTTTGATTGATACGGCCTTTTTCTGTTAAATTCAACCAACAAATATTTTTTTTCCGAGGCGGCTGTTATGCTTTCTTTTTGCACTTGCAGATTTATATCAAATAGTCAGTGTTTATCAACATTTCATCTATAAAACTCCCTTATGTTCAACTTTTATGAAATGTAATTACAGTGTTACTCTCACTCCTCCGGTGTATCACATGAAAAATGTCTTCATAGTTTTTCCTTAGTGGCTCATGTTAAATGTAAGGACTGCACTATTTTTCTCCTTTCCTGGGACTGAAACATATTGTTTTTGCCCGGGGCATTGGAAGAGTTACTGCACACCTGTTTTATCAGAGTATGAGTTGTAGGGAGAAACAACTGTAAAATGAATGTTCTGGCACCATGGCTGCACATACAGGTTCCGTGTTGCTCTAGTGAAATTTAATCAGCCATGCCACAAAATCTTCCAGGCAAGAATGATTGCCAGGCAGGAGGATGTTACTGTAATTATTGTCTTGTTCGCTTCAGACTGAGTGCCTTGGATAAGCCATAGTCAACGGGAAAGCAAATACGCTTGTTGCACAAAGCACTTAGTGGCAATTTACACAACAGGGTACTTGGATGTATAAGCATTACAGCGTCGAACGTGTTGAGGAAAAAAAATGGGAATGTTGCTTACAGGGGGCACTGTTAAGGTTTAGTGGTACATGAAGACTTCTGCCCACCAGAAGGTCAAGCTTTGAAAAGCTGCCAGGTTGAATATTCTTAGAAAATACTCGGTATACTGTGTTTTGCACAACAGGGGTGCCACACTAATGAGCTGACCTCACACAGCAGCCACAGGTCAAGTTACCATTTGGTTATTATTTTTATTCACAGCACTGCATCGTGTTTTCGAAGGCTGATAAATACTAAATGTATCCCAGTGAGATCCAAACTCTTTAAATCCCAGACGGAAGCAGTCGTGTTATCCTCCCCAACCCGATCCAACCCAGCACAGATCACACAGCGGCGCTCCACCCAAATATTGACTTCTGTTTTTTCTCTCCCGTTGCACAGCACCGCCGTTTTCAGAAGTCACCACGACTCCGCCTACGAAAACGACAACCACCACAACAACAACCACAGTGCACTGGGGTGTGGACAACAATACCACCACAACAGGGTACAAGGAGCGCAGCAGGGGAGCGCCCAGGCCACGTCCTGTAATCCCACAGACTACTTCCCCTCCGCCCCTGGAGTCCTTCCCTTTACCTGAACGCTTCTGCAAGGCAATTGAGAAAAGAGACATAATGTGGCCTCAGACCCAGAGGGGCATGCTTGTTGAGCGACCTTGTCCCAAGGGAACACGAGGTAAACAGGGCCGTCTTTCCTTCTCTCTCTCTCTCATCTCAGGGCCGACTGCTCGCTGTGTTCAATATGACCCGACACCTCTCGAGAGAACATCCCCGTGTTTGTTAGATATTCCTTTCTTTTTTCTCTAATTATAAATAGCTTTAGCTTAAGTGTGTGTTTAAAGGAATCAGCAGTGGCCGTGTTAACTTAAGCAGTCTCTGACGCCTGGGCTACAGAGTGAAAGGCTCAGCTGCTTGTGTGGAAATGTGCATTCCTCATTTGATTGTATATGAAATCATGTCACTTTGTAGCAATAACAGGCTAACAAAATTAGTTTTCTGTACATTGTCTCGGTAGTCAAAGTGGGGAAAAACTAAGAAGAAACATCTGCTCAGGCTTATACTTTCGTGTGCACAAAAAACTTTTTGGATTCATATATGTTATACATATAAATACTCAATTTGCATGATTGTGTTGCTTGTGTGCAATTTCTTCCTTTGATATCTGCTTTTGCCTTTGTTGTTCAGCGAGCAGCCTCATAAAAAATATGTATTTGATCGAGTTGATTCAACTTGACTGTTCTCGTCTTGTTGTTTTTTTTTTTTTCTGTCAGGCACAGCATCTTATTTATGTGTCCTTTCCACCGGGGACTGGCACCCAAAGGGCCCTGATCTCAGCAACTGCACCTCCCACTGGGTCAACCAAGTAGCCCAGAAGGTTTGTATGAGCTCTGCCTCGCTGTTTTCCATCTAAGTGTTTTTCTTAAAATAAGGAGTAGACAAAAATAATGTGTTCCTGTAAAGGACTTCAATTGCAAAAGTAAATTATTCACTGAAAAAAAATATATAAACATGGCAGCAAATCTGGGTCAGATTAACTCGAAAGCGGGATTTCTCAGCAATGACAAAAAGGGCTGATGTGTCCTATATTTTTGTTTTTATAGAAGACTAAAAAGAAAGAAAAAAATGAAATATCTGTGTTAAAACGATCCAGATTTTGTATTAGCAAAAAATCACACAAACTGCATTAAAAAGAGGGACAGTAGGAAAGGCAACATACAGCTGTAAGAAGCGATAACTGTGTATTTACATTTTAGTTATTTTGATTTTACCCTTTGGCTAGTGGTATAGTGGTTAACACATTGACCCAGTTTGAAACTGGGAGGTCAGAAGCTGGTGTACTCCTCGTGCTGGTCTCAAGAGCCCATAAATAGGACGGTTGTATTAGGAAGAGCGTCCGACATATAATCTGTTCCAAATCCACCACGTGGAATTATTTGCTATGGCACCCAACTCGGAAACAGGGCACAAAAGTACCTGACATCGTACCCTTTGATTAAAAGCCTTTCATAAGAGATGCGTATTGTTTTTTTACCTTCTGTATAATCTGCACCATAGTCTTATTTTGCACACCACTCTTTGTAGACTTGCTCGTTTTTTCTTTGGCCTTACCACACAATAAAAAAGAAAAAACCGCCACTACAGCAGCTTCTCCTGTGTGAAGAAAACATTAAACCCTCTTTTCACAACTGGTATTTCAAGGACTCATTCAAGTGTGATTTTTATGTTAGAAACAGAGCCGTAAAGAGCCCTCCAAGTCTGTCTTTTCGTATTCTCATAAGCATTACTCACTCTCTCCCCATGCAGATCCGCAGCGGTGAAAACGCGGCTAACTTGGCCAATGAATTAGCCAAGCACACCAAAGGACCCATCTTTGCCGGGGACGTCAGCTCCTCAGTGCGCCTGATGGAGCAGCTGGTGGACATCCTGGATGCGCAGCTGCAGGAGCTCAGACCCAGCGAGAAAGATTCCGCAGGACGGAGCTTCAATAAGGTAACCAGATCCTCCACATATTAGCAGGGTATTAAAAAAATATTACCTCAAGTTTCTCCCCAGTTCCCTCTTACTGAATGACTCTGCATAATTTGCATAGCTTTTATGCCTTACTAATAACTTAATACTTCTTTAATACAATAGCTGCGTTTTATTTGATTTTTTTCACCAAATTACGTCAGCAGTCTGCTTTTCTGTGCTTTTCACTTCAAGTTCAGCCAAGCTGTAAGGCAGGCAAAACAAAGACAGAAAAGCAGTTGTGATTTTTGAGCAGATGTGTATTCAGTGTCATGAGTGTGATCCACAGTGCTTCGTGCTTCAGCTTCAGACGGGTGGCATTTGAGACTGGTCGTTTTATCAGTTCGTTTTTCCATCCAGCGCTCAGCCCTTTATTACTTCTACGAATTCTTTACTCAAGCTCGTGAACTTGTGCAAATTACATGTCTCTATTTTGTATCTGTTCTTTTCCTTCTCAAACAAAAAAAGCTCCAAAAGCGAGAAAGGACATGCAGGGCATACATGAAGGTACTGGAGCAAAGCTTCTGGCCACTCTGCTTGCAGCTGCTGTCCCCTCTATTCCTGTACTACCGTACTGTATATGCCCTAGCCCAAGTTCAGCAGCATGCACCCTCTCCACTGTCGTGTACACCCTCCTCCCTGTGCTTCCTGCTTTTTTGAGTAATTGCTTCACACAAAAACACAGTTGTATTCAAAGTGCTTCCTAAGTCAAAGAGAAGTCATCTCCAATTACTTAGGTGGCTTCTTTTTGTAACTGTGTACGTGTCTTGTTTTTTTTTTCTCTCCTGTATGCATCGACAGCTATGGTGTATTTTGTTGTTTCTTCCGCTTTTCCCTGTTATTACTTTCTGTGTTTACTCAAGACTGCACGCCTACATGAATAACGGCACAACTCGAGCAGACATCCTCTTCTTACATCCCCCTCATTATTCATTTGATGAAGGATTTGCTGCTTTGTAGTGATGTATCAAAACCCTTTCTATGGATCATTTCCTGATCATTCACAGCCTGCAAAGGGAAAATCCACAAGGGCGCAGGTTTGAGGTCATTTAAGTAATGCGTTTCATAAATTAAAGGTACAAATCTATAGCTCTAGCTGGTTAATAGGGTTAGTGCGGGTCAAACGACATTTTTTTTCCTTTCTTCCCCAAATGCTTTCACAGCGTTGGGTTCGCACATCAAAGTATTTTGGCTGTATATATATCTCCCCACCATCAGGGACATCAGTGTCCTCCACCTGCCACCAAAGTCACCCGCCTCAATCCATCTCTCCTTCGGGAGGGTGTTAAAATGGATCAAGCTAATTAGCCAGTCAACGGCCGTGTGCTCGTAAAGGAGGCAGGGAAACTGGAAAAAGACAAAAAGTACATACGTGGTCATATCGCCGCCACCGTGTCGCATCATCGTTTTGCTTTTTAAAGTCAAAACATTTCGATTTGACTTCCGAGAGGTTATGTCGATGTAAATTACAGCAGCATGAGAGAGGATCAGGGACAGGGATTGTTGAGTCATCAGTATCTGACATCTGACGCAACTTCACATTAGCCCCCCCCCTCCCACACACACACACACACACCCCACCCTTTCCTCCAGCCGTCGCCAGCATTGATTACCTGATTAGACGTATTGATTTTATTATTTCCCGAAGAAAACCCTGCATCATTTATGCCCAATTTATCCTCTGTGTTTCCTGAGCTTTTAGATGGCAAAAAAGATGTAAGGTAAAACAAAAAAAAAGGTTTGCGTTCACAGGACAAACAACAGTTCAGCAAATTGCACACTTTTGGTTGACTTTTTGAGTGCCTTTGCAGGGCGGCTTAATTACTTGTTCTACAGTAAAGTGTTTGAAGAAAAGGAAAGTTGCTGTCCACTGAACTTTCCAATTAGAGAGCTTTAATTGAGATCAGCCACGGAGACTTTGGCTTTCACCAGGCCATCTCTTAATATCCTGTTATCAGGCAGACCTGATAGACTCAGTACACTGTGACCCAGAGCATCTGCCTCAACGCAACATCCTTGAAAAAGAAACCGAATCCCGACCATCACTGAGCGCCTCTTCTCCTCCTCTCTCTTTCAGCAGTTCTTCCTTCATTAACATCACATTAAAAACATTTTTTTATTGTTTTTATTTTATGTTATTTTGAAATGTGTTGCAAGTACATGTTTACATAACATATACACCTGAAAAATGGATATCCTTTAAGCTTCCTCGTGTTCACATTTGTCCATTTCATTCCTAACGACGTGACACTCCAGCACAGCGTTTCACTAACTCACATCAGCGTCTGCATGTCACAGCTCATCCGCGGAAAAAGTCATTTGTTTTCAGACACTCAAGAATCTTTGTTTTCTGTGGATTTGTTTCGGCTATCTGCTTTGATACAGGCCATCGTGGACACGGTAGATAACCTTCTGCGACCAGAGGCGCTCAAGTCCTGGCAGGACATGAACAGCACCGAGCAAACTCACGCAGCCACCATGTTACTGGATACTTTGGAGGAAGGGGCCTTCGTCCTCGCCGACAACCTCATGGAACCGGCTATTGTCAAAGTTCCAGCAGATAATATAAGTGAGTAAAGCCGAGTTTGCGGTACGCAAATGACAAGCGTCCGTGATTGATGTGCGCCTCGGCTAATTTGATTACGCTCAGTTCATTGAAAGAGTAACTCCTGTGATAGCAAAACAAGGCCGCCTCATAAAAAAGGACTTTGTTTTCATAATAAGGGTTTAAACCTCGGGGGAACTGAAAAACAACGCGTATTAGGTTTAACAAGTCGCTTACTGACAAAGTGATGAATATCAGACAATTAAATAGACTGGATTCTCTGATTGCGCACGCTTACTTTATAAATGTGTGCGTCTAGACCTTGTAACTCTATACACTAATGTGAACATTAGCCTGCTGTGCAGTCAGAAAAAAGGACATTGTTTATCCAAAGCCTCCTCTTCCTTCGCTCATTTTCTTCAGCTGATAGACCGTACGAGAGAGTCCTTTTGTTTCTCTCAGCACCGTTTTATTCATATTAGTTGGAGCACCACTGGGATGAAACAATCACTGTGTGAGTGACGTTTTTATTGCGTGGCGCAGTGTCACTAACATTTAGTGTTCGCACGAGATGATCATGTGTCCTCTGGTGTGCATACTCAAACAGCTTGTGTAGAAATGTCAGGAAGAAAGCTCCGGCGTGAATAGTCTTCCCTTCTGCTTTTTTTTCCTTTTTTGTCTCTTTGAAATGGTCTGGATTGACCGATTTTCTCTTTTTTTGTTGTTGTTTTTTTTGTTCTCCAACTCATCCCCTGCCTCTCTGCTCTTGGCAGTCCTGGAAGTGTATGTTCTCAGCACGGATGGCCAGGTCCAGGATTTCAAATTTCCACAGATCGGCAAAAGCGGGATCTCAATCCAGCTCTCAGCCAATACTGTTAAGCTCAACAGTCGGAATGGTGAGTTAAAAAAGCAACGAGAGCGAGAGAAGCTCGGTCAAAGTTAACTCTGGTAACTCGGAGACAAACAAAAGTGATTCTTTAGCGTAGGAGAAACTGTGAAATGTACTCATTTTCAAGAGACTGAGTGCGGTTTATCACAAAAACTCCAAAGCCCTGCGATTTTAAACCTAAAAATAAGGCCATTTGTAAAAGTTTTCAGGGAATATATCTCACTTCTCTCATCCATGCAGATAATTGCTTGAATAATTTAAATTCAGCTACATTGAAATAAATGGAGTCGGTTTTAGGGCTTTCTTGTCCTCTGGTCTTCTGCATATTTTGTCCCTTCACTTCTTTTAGCCCCCTATTGTTTTAATTGCGTCGCTCTTTCCCTAATCTCGTGTTTCTTTAAATCTTTCGCCCCGCAGGAGTTGCCAAACTGGTTTTCATGCTCTACAAAAACCTGAGCCAGTTCCTCAGCACAGAAAACGCCACCATCAAGATGGACAACGACGCTTACAGCCGCAACGTCTCGGTAGCCGTCAATTCGGACATCATCGCCGCCTCAATCAACAAAGAGTCCAGCCGCGTGTTCATTAATGACCCCGTGATTTTTACCCTGGAGCACATTGATGTAAGTCTGCCTGCAGGAACAAATGGACGGGCCATATTAAAAACACCAGGAGGGAAGATCTAGAGTAGACGGAGATGTGCAATTTGAATTGTAAATGTCTGGCTAGGTCAGTCGGCAGTTTATTTAAGTCACTGAACATCAAATTAAAGGAGTCTTTAGAACCTAAGTGAATTCTTAATGAAAACTAATTCTTTAATCAACATTGGGATATAAATGATACCCATTTTCTTTTATAGTGGGGGAAATTAACTCCTAGATTAGCCCTACAATCTAGGATGAAATTACTGGAGCACCAATTATCTTTCGTCTTTTAAAGTTGTCACTAGAGTTCCCAGAGGGCTGCGCGTGACTCCATTCTTTATCAGAGAAATTGTGCAATTCCAAAGACATGCTGTCAAACAATTATGCTTCTCTGTTATTAAGGCCTCGTATACGCGACCATGCTTCGGTTGATTTGGCAAGCATGTGCCAAATGAGATACAACATATGAATTGCTTCATAAGAGCTGTGAAGTGAAAAATCCTCATCCATATCAGTGCAGAAAAATACTTTCTATGAGTAGGGGGTAAATGGCCTCTGTGTTCTACATGTGCTTCAATTTCAGGAAGTCAATTATTTGGACACTTAACCATATCTCTTGTTATCTGCAGATGGAGCACTACTTCAACTCCAATTGCTCCTTCTGGAATTACTCTGAGAGAAGCATGATGGGCTACTGGTCCACCCAAGGCTGCAAACTCCTGGACTCCAATAAAACACACACCACCTGCTCATGCAGCCATCTCACCAACTTTGCCATCCTGATGGCACACCGTGAAACCTCGGTATGTCGAGTCTTCTTTCGTGCCCACCCGTAGCATTGGAAGATTTTTGATTAAATCAACATCAGACCCCTAACATTTTAGTTTCTAGGCTCGAATATTAATGCTCCAAGATTGCAGCTATCACGGTGCAGTTTAATGAGTCGATCTGTGTGTACTGGGTTGTTTTTACCATACTTTTTTTCGTCTTTCAGCTTGATTTGTAAAACCCTGAGTGTATCTTCTCCCAACACGTAATGCTAATTTTATACCCAGAAGCAAACGATAATGAAATAACCACAATTATTGAAAGAGAAAGATTTTTTTAATCAATATCATCACCATGGGTGCCCGCAGATATGTCATGGGATAGTGATGTAGTCCCTAAAATATGAAATTGGTTACTCTGTGTCCTTTTGTTGCTCCCGATTTATCTCATTATGCTGGAATGTAAATGTTACGAGTTATTTCTTGTTTTTAGTCCTCAATTATCAAATCTAAAGGGGAGGCTAGCGATCCTAATCCTTATACAAGGTGAAATAAATGCTTCCATTTTCCCTCACAGAGCTTCACGCGCCCCTCTTTGTCATTTCCCCCTTTCGCTTCAGGCCAGCAGCGAAGTGCACGAGCTGCTCCTGACCGTCATCACTCGCGTCGGCATCGTGGTGTCCCTCGTCTGCCTCATGATCAGCATCTTCACCTTCTGCTTCTTCCGGGGCCTGCAGAGCGATCGCAACACCATCCACAAGAACTTGTGCATTAATCTCTTCATTGCAGAGTTAATATTCCTAATTGGTATCGATATGACGGAACCCAGGGTAAGCCGGAATGATTTCACCCTATCGATTTGGTTTTGATTCATCCTCTCTCCTTATTGCCTCTCACCCCTCACACAAAAGACCCTTCCAGAGTAAAATGGATAAGACTTTAAGCATTGTTTGTTTCTAGCCTTCCCCACTTGTCCCTGACATGACGGGAGTGGAACAGCACCGTTAATATAGATTACTAAAGGGACACGTCTTCCTCTTGATGGGTCCTTTTCCCTCTTTCCTTTGAAGCTGCAGTGACTATGGCTGAGCAATGGCAGCTTTTTTCTGTCTTTTTTCACAGCTCCAAATAATTAAATCTCCTAACTCTAACCCCACAATACTAATGGCATTTAAATTTGTACTGTGCTGATGGAAAGCTAAACCTGTGCTTAGTCAGAGCCCATGTGGTGAATGAATATTCACTGTTTTTCTCTGCTGTTGAACGAGACGGCCTGAAACGACGAACGCCGTCTTTTCAGGGAGCTTCAATAAAAGATGGGGTACACGATGTACAATTTTCACTAAAAAAACAACAACAACAACAAAAAGTCGGGTGGAAACGACACGTGTCATCTTGACGTCGAAAGATTATTTAATAAATTTCACTGTCTCCTTCGTTTCTTGTTCCTTGATTGTCTGAATCAGTTGGTATTCTGTTGTTCTCAGATTGGCTGTGCCATCATTGCGGGGATCCTGCACTTCTTCTTCCTAGCTTCCTTCTCCTGGATGTGTCTTGAGGGAGTCCAGCTGTACCTCATGCTTGTAGAAGTCTTTGAGAGCGAATACTCGCGGAAGAAGTACTACTACGTGTCTGGTTACCTCTTCCCCGCCATCGTTGTCGGCGTCTCAGCAGCTATTGACTACAGGAGCTACGGGACCAAGAAAGCGTGAGTGCAGCTTCTTTTTTTTCTCTCTGAAAACATTCTTGGAAATGAAGAGCAGACATGCTGGATGCTGCACTGTGTGGGCTTACCTGCTGTGTCTGCGTGTGGCAGATTTTGAAAAGAAATCCGCTCGTCATTTCTGCCAGCACCTTATGTGCATCCCCGGAGACTACACCAAAACATTTGAGCGCCTTTTGCCAGGGATGGGCAGCTGTTCAATTTTTTATGTCATTTGAAAGTGGCTGACAGACTCAACACTGTGGTTTCAGGGGAGGCTGCAGCTACATTAATGCCTTTCTGTTCAAAGACCCTCCTGTGACCTCTTGTTTGTAAATGCCGTCTTAAAGAGGAGAGCGCAGTGCAGGGGAAAAAAAGCCTTTTACATAGATTAATGGCTATATCACGGCTAAGACGACGCTATTAAGAGGGGCTGCTCGGTTTGCTTCTTCTCCTGTTTTGTCCAGCGGTCTTCCTGCTCATTTTGTGAAAGGGCTCTGAGTTAAACACTGATAATAAAATACATCAGCCCAAGTAACCAAAAATGATTTCTTTCCATTTTTAGCCACAGGAGCATGATGTCGTTTTTGTGGTGTTTACTGCCTGGAGCTGATTTATGTGTTTCTCTGACATAGGTGCTGGCTAAGTGTGGATAATCATTTCATATGGAGTTTTATAGGACCTGTCACCTGTATCATCATGGTAAGCTGTTTTCTTTTCCTTTGAATACTCAGACTGACAGAGTGAGGAAGGGACCGAGAGGGTGAGATGAAAGAGATGCAGGAGAAAGATAAAGGGAGCAAGATGGTTGAACTGAAGGGAAAAGTCAGCAGGATTTTTGCTCCAAGCCTTCCCGGTGATGACAGGTTAATTTTGCGCCAAAGACAGATTTCGAGGCGTCCAACGTTCCCCCCTGCCTCTCACCGCCTGACAAGGATCAGGCCTTGATAGTGTACTTTAACCTCACTTTTAGACAATTTCAGGAAGTCTCATATCACAGATATTACCTGATGACCTTCAAAGTTATGTGATGAAGGTAAAAAATAATGTTAACAATTGGCTCAAATGGTCCATTTTACAGCACACATTGCGAGCCAGGGTAATGTTTATAGCTTTTTTTTTTTTTGTATTTGTCTGCCTGTAAATAGCGGACGACTTTGTCGGGAAGAAGGAGAGCAAAGGCATCCCTTTTGTTTGGTCAAGGTCCGCCAAGGGTGAAGGACATATAGCATATAATATTGACATATGTCCCATTGAGGCATGCAATTATTTACTGGTCATGACATTATTATCTCTCGCTCCATCAGAGAGGCTCAGAAGAATAAGACCTTCGGGAGTCTTACTTCCCTGCGCAGGAAAGAAAAAAAGAAATAGCAGGTGGTGTGCCTCACATATATCCTCTCAGCTTCCCACATCATGTATTGCTTTGCCCTCGTGCACACCAAGGGATAAGGAAGCTCTGCAGGCTCGTCTTGCTGCTGTGCAGGGAGGATGGGTGGTATTTGTTCAGTACTGTGTTCATTATCCAAGCTAATGGTTGGTACTGTATCTACAGATGCAGTGACCTCTGTTGAACATCAAGCTGACACTGAAAATATACTAGAGAAAAGGGTCAGCCATGTCAAATTCCATAGAGTCCCTGCGCACTATTGGCAGACTGCTTGGAGTTTTCAAAGTAAAGATGCAGTAGCCGTACTCTTTGTCTGTGTGGCAGCAGAATAAGTAAAAGGCAAATCTGCACACTGGACTGCATTTCACAGCTTTCTCACAAACAGGCATTGGCACGCTCAGGAATGGAAGAAACGGTGCACAGAAGACCCGAAAAGGGTCTGCGCTGGATTGAAATGTCTTGGAGTAAATGCTGAAATGACTTTTTCTTGTTTTCAGTGATTTTCTTTTCTTCTTTTTCATCCTCTCTGCCTCCCTGCTTTGAATGTGTGAGCTTATAATTGAGGAAAAGCTAACATTGTATTAAAGCAAACATACATTTCTCCCTGTCTCAGCAAAAGCTCTGTCAGCCACGCTGGAATATGTTTCCTTTCCCTAAATTGGGCCCTCATTGTTTTCCAATCGAGTGTAGCTCTCATAATGATTTGCATGAAAAATATTTCTGCAGTGGAAATGATGATCAGGATCCCGGTGGTGATGACCGGAGAGATGGAATCATGACCCTGTGAGGAGCTAATGTATTGTAGCAGAGCTAATATGTGACAGGAATGAGGTTTTGTTGCACTGGGCCGGGCCTCGCACACCGCTCCTCTGATTCTGTGCAACAATTGACTCAAAAAGACAAAGTACTGTGGAAAGGGGCATCTCGGGGGAGCGTGCAGGAGCAAGGTTTGTCTGCACCATCCGTGACCCTGGTTTCTCTACAAATTGGCTTTGTCCTTGTCAATGAAAGAGAGAGTTAGAAGGCGAAAAGGCACATGAACAGGAGAAAAGGAGAGAAAAACAGTGCTGCTTTGGCTTATGTCTGGATCCCCACGTGTCACCCAGACCATGTTTGTGCCAAGTAACACCACTTTTGACCTAGGGTGGTCATGTTTTGTTTTGTCTTTTTTCTCAGCCTTGTGCTTTTTCCCCTCATTTTTCCTGTTGTTTTTGCTGCTGGATGAAACGCTTCCTAAATACTGACTGAAAACAAAAGCTGAGAGAAGGCATTTAGATCCTTGTTCTTAGGCAGAGGTTGCCCTGCTTCTGGGCACAGGGGGTATTAGCTCCATGAAAGGAGGAACATGGAAGTAATGAGTGGTGGGGGGAGCCATTAGCATGCTTGAGATAACTTCAACACAAGGCCTTTTGGATCATGACACGTCGCGAGCAGTTCTTATCATCTGGACAGCTCCATCTGCACCTTTAATATTTTATCCCCAGCAGTTCATTTGGAGTTCAGTGTGTACACACACAGTCCGCTTCAGAAAAAGCTTTCTCCTCAGTCCCAGTGTGGCAAGGTGCTTCTGCATGGCTTGCAGTGATGATTCAGAGACAGAGTGAAGGATAGAGGCAAGACAGCTCCGCTCTAGCAAGAGGGATCCCCCGGGAAGGGCTGCGAAAGCATGTCGGTGGGGGTGGGAACATGTGCCATGCTGCTAGGTTACTTTAAAGTACTGTGTCCCTCTCCTCTGTCTCATTGGATCCATGTCACCACTCCAGGCTGTGTGAAAGGGTTTTTCAAAAGTCCTCGTC
>VUQG01034866.1:0-10744 GCA_015106755.1 Etia nguti
TTTTCCGTACTGTTATAGCCTTGAGGGGCTCATCATACTGATTAGGAAAAACCATGCTATAGGCAAAACGCAAATAATACAACTGGCTGCAAAATGCAGAGATTACAATTCAAATCCATTTCCCAAGCAGCACAAAAATTCCTGAATGTTTTAACAAGGATGGATGGATGTTCACATGGTGTTAGAGAATGAGCGAACATGTTGAGTTTTTCAGCACTTTGTCTGCTATAGCCTGTCAGTAAAAACATTCTGATGAGATACACAAATGAAAGCAAGAAACAGAACCCACAACATGGGACATCATTGGGTTTATCAACCACAAACACATGGTTTATTAAACCAGATAGATTCTGATAATTCATCTACTACCTGACCATTAAAAACTTGCAGATATTGTTTAAAAATTGCAACATGGAGGACACAATTCATCCTCATTGCAAAAGCATCAGATGCTGCTGTTTCATAAAATCCACTGACGTTTAAATTTCCAAGATATCCTTTGATGTTTAGTTTTGTTGCTGTTTTGGCTAGACATCTTGGTAACTACATGGTTCCATTTCATCACTGAAACTAATTGGTTAGGGCTGGGAAAACAGATGTACTGTTCGTTTACCGTGCACACTGAAAAATGATGTCAAATGTGCATCAACATATGACAGCAGTCAGGGATGCAGATGCAGTAAGTCGGATACCAACGCAGGTTATTACTGATGACTTTGTCTAAAGAGGTTTTTCACGTGATGTCATACGTACATTGCTCAAGATAGTGGAAGCGATACAGCCACAAAAAACAGAGAACATTCACCTTCAAAGTAAAACTCAACCTTTTACTTTGAAGGAGTAGTTTCCAAGTGTTTGAACTCTCCCAGCAACCATAGCAATTGCAAGTTTTCAACAACTGCTTGCATTTTTCCTAAGCAGCCAATGGTTGCCAGGAGGTCACTGATTGGTCTCTAGGTCTGCATGAATCGGGCCTTAGCAACCGATTTCACAGCAACTGCCATTAAACTCCAACAACAATTTACCAACGGGGGATAAACGTTTTTCCCTAAAGACCAGTGGTTGCCAGATGGTTGCAGACCAGCCTGTAGGCCTGGCTAGCACCTTATTCTTTTGACCTTACAGCATCACACTTCCATAATGGCGGACAAGATAACATCATGTGGTTAGAAATCACATGACTGCAAAACCTCAAGTGAGCTATGAATAGTCTCAACAATCTAGGTTTAGACTTAATATAAGCATAATTACAGATATCTGCAATGACGTATGAATCATGCCGCCAGAATGTTAAAACAAACAAAAGCCTTCCACATTCTCACATTTCCCACACCACCGACAGATAGCTGGCTTCAGTATCTCTATTACTCAGCATGCAGCAACAACAAGCACTTGTCTCAGCTGTGTCTATCACTGTTTTGGTGCTGCTGTGGAAACACTTACCTTGTAGTCTGAACTACTGCTAGCACCTTCATGTATTTCCTTGGGAATTTTTGCATTTGCTCATTTTCCCCCCTCAAAGCTGTACTTGCATTGTGCAGTCAATAAAGATGCTTTCTGTATTTGCATGTGCCTCATCATGGTGCAGTGGTGCGAGCTTGCTGTGCCACCGTGGCCCAGGATGTAAGGTGGGTTTAATTAAAAAGGGATTGTTTATGAATGCAGGATATAGAAACACAGATGGATACCTAAACCAGTCTCAGTGATTTAACATCAAATGCAAAGCAGTGTTCAAACGTTGCTCTGAACTCCCGCTTATTAAAAATTTAACACACAGGCACTCCACAAACACAGGTTTCAAAAAAATTATTAGCATTGCTTTGTTTAGTCTATTATTCCCCTCAAGAATGTTGTATCGTTGTATTTACTTTACCCTATAGTGTGTTCATTCAGGGTACTACTACTATACTTTAAGAAAGAACTAAACGACATACTTGCTGTTTTAGTCTATCAATAACGCTGGTGAGAAGACGCTCCTCCTTCCCCAGTTGTGGTGTGGTCACGATGAAGTCTACATCATGGCCAAAATCCTTCCCCCTGGAGACAAAGACATAGCACAGTTACCCACTCACTGTATCCTGGAAATAATGAAATGAATTATCTTTTAGTCATAGCGTTTAACTGATGAAGAGGGAGGGTGGCAGACGGTGCTATTAAAAGAACAGGCCAAGCTAATGGCACTGGCTCTTTTTTTCATTATTCAAACAAGTAATTTTTTTCCCTTCAGTAGCTAAGTGTAAAAACCCTTTTTGTTGCCTCAGCTGTCAGAGCTTTAACTTTCATGAGAATCATCATTTTCTACTTGGATCGGTGTCATAAAGCGGACCCATATGGACCCTGAATAGGCTTGCACAATGCATTTACTCTGTCAGCACAACTGCACATAAGAGATGTTGCAGTACTGAGTGATTATCAAGTGATTATCTGGCAGAAGAAAAAGCTCTGCACGGAACCGCTGTATGGGCAGAAGATATGTACACAAAAGGCATATCAAAGCTTCTGTCTGGCTCACTGGATCCATAGGCACTTGAGCAGAGGAGCAAGAAAAGCAAAAGCATCCCCATTATTTAATCAGGAGGAGCAAATGTAGAGTTTTTTTTCCTACCCTACTTTTCTGTCGCTTGAAAAGTAAATTATCATACACTTCTCTGCAGCGTTTTTATTAGAAGCCTATCCTTTTAAGTCACGGCACAGCAGCGAGTTATTCAGACTAATCAGAGGAAACACGAGAAATATGCAGAAATCTATTGTAGACTTACTGAAATTTATCCCCGTGTACATCGCTCAGAGGAAATCGTCCTGCTACAGAAGAGAGCGTCACAACATTTGTTTATCAAAATCTTTTGAATGTCAAATAAGTGTGTTGCACTTTGCGTAAATCTGTCACACCCAACCACACTAGGGAAGCCTGATCAAACACTAAGGACTGTCAGGCTGACTGAGTGACCGGATTTAAACATGTGGACCCAGGCAAACACTGGGACGTTGTTGTCACTGGTCAGTTTGTGTACACTTTGAACAAACTGCTTTTATTTAGACTTGGTTGTTGGCTTCCTCAGAATACACATGGTTTGGAGTTAGTACTAAACCAGGGCTTGATGGTGCATATGTGACCTGTAGATATTCTTTGGAAATTACAGTCCCATATAGTTTTCTAACTGCCAGCTATACACTGTATTTAAAAGATGGATGTAGCTCCTGTGCATGAAAATCAAATGTTGAAATGTCCTAATTTTCACTTTTTGTAATGGCCAGCAGGGGGTGACTCCAGTGAGAACTGCTGGTTGAGTAGAGCTGTATTGGAAACCTGCTCCTGTGAGCTATGAGTCTACAGTCTCAGTTGCTTGTTTCAGTTCTTACTAAATATAACATGATTGAGGTAAAAAGCAGAATAAAGCAGGGTGTGCTTCACTACGTGACTGACATGTCAGTAGACTGTGAGTGTGCATTATCAACCGCAAACAACGTCATGCTTGAGGTTTCACAATGAGACTAACCAAAGGGTGTTGTCACAGTGGTGGCACCGTTCCGTTTTGACTAAGCCTTGACTTCTGGCATTTTTACCATCTCTACATTATAATTTATTTTTTGTTTGTTTTATAGATTTTTGTTAGCAATAACTCACTGTAATATTAAATTCCAATCTAATTTCGGCAAGCAAAAAAACTGCCATACGGACACCGGCCTGTGAAGGGAATCATCTTTTCATGGCAACCTTGTTGCATTCTGTCTCTTTCCAGGGGGCTTTTTTATTTTCCCACTTATCAGAGACATAGAGATCAGAGATTATTTGGTTCTCTGATCGACTGCCAGGCTATTACTAGGAACCACTAAATTCATATCTTCGGTTATCTAAGCCATACGGTGACCACAGATATGCTGAAGAAAGTTTCGCTTCAAGAATTATTTCAGTTTTAATGGTGCCTTCAGAAATTAGCATCTCCCTCTTGTTTTTGGCTGATTTTTGCTTTCTAAAACCTGGTTGCCTGTTTTCTGTTTGACGTAATCAGAGGACCACCCACTGTCCTTTTTTCATATTTGATGCTAAAAAACTTTTTCAACAAATTTTCATTATGGTTGAAAATTATCAAATCACTGATTTGATAAACACAGCAGGCGTACAGTTTAACACACTTTTAGCATATGTATTATTGGTTACATAAATCAACAGGATAAAAGAAGTGTGTGTACAAAAGCAAGAAGTATATTGCTGCCATTCATCAGACGGAAAGAAGACGTGTATATATATATATAAATATATATATATATATACCTGTTTCTGCTCCTTTGAGAACATACAATTTGAGTTACTTATATGAAGACAATATTATATATTGGGTATTTTGTTTTGTTACATATATACGTTCTATCTATCTAACAGCCTTTTCACAATGGATATGAGGGGGTGCTGGTCTGCATTAGTATATGGGTTGGTGGTAGGTGTCAAAGTAATATCAGAGTGAAAGCCAGGAGCCACAGTTTCCCGGCAGAGCTGTGCATCATAATTGGATGATCAATGTTATTCACCTGTAAGTGTTTTTTATGATGTGGTGGACTGGTTTATCTACTATACTTCTGCATTGAGTATGCTATCTTATTACAGTTATATTACATTTACATTGTACATATGCAGTAATGCACATTATAATACTGATCTATTGTTATCATATCAATTTAATAGAAGGCACTTTGGACTGCTACGTTATTTCCCAGGGGGTCACAACAGCGAACAGATCTGCACATTTGATTTGGCACAGATTTTACACCAGATGCCTTTTCTGACATAACCCTTCCATTTATCCGGGCTCGGGACCAGCACAAGCAATATACGCTAGCTTGTGACCCACTCGAACTGGGTTTTATCATATCAATTTAGTAATATTTAATCATATATATCCATTTTTATTTAACTTTCAAAATATAAATTGATGGGAATTTACAACTGTCCTTGAAAGGAGGTTTATATCTGTGCTTTGAAGCTCTTGAGAGGAGATCAATTTAGTGGCTGTGACTGAGGTCCACTCCAGTTCCACCTGCTGATAATGCATTCCTCCTACGAACAATATATTTATCATCCTCCAGCCAGTTAAGATCAGTCCGTGCTGTGCCAGGGTTTCAGAGGCGCTTCCAGTCAACACAATCACAAAAGCAGTTGGACACACCCACGTGTGCCTTACACCACGAGCAGCATCTGTGCTTACAATCATATTCACAGAAGCATATTCACTGCTTCGAGTTTTCCTTTAAAATTCTCAATGACTTATGTGTCTCTACCAGTAATGATGCTCTGAGAGTACTTTGGCATGCTCATTGGCATTCAAGCCAGATGATAATAAAATTAAGGCTTCAAGAAAAATGATGAGCTGCTCAGAAGTGTAAATATGACTGCAAATGGGTTTGCATGTAAGCCCTGCGATGGACTGGCCCACCTGTCCAAGGGGTTTTCCTTCCTTTCACACAGTGCATCCTGTCACAGGTTGCAGGATGACTCAAAAACAGCAGTCAGATGGAATGATGAAAAGAAACTGTGGGTTTCTGGCGATTATAGTAGCTTGCCTCATATGGCAGGTTTTTCCACCAGCCATGAAAGCAGTGTAGACACAAATACACAGAAACACAAACAACCGGGGCTAAAGTTGTGCCCTCAAATAATAGAAGATACCCCCCACCGTGCTCAAGTTCAGCTCTGGCCTATGCCAGCGCTACCTACCAGAAGGCCTTGCATTATTTCAACCTAATCATTGCCCGACACCCACTCACACACACCTACACAAGCACACACAAAAGCCTTTGAAAAAACAACAAGAAAAAAATCCTACATACGTAAGCACCAGTGTCACAGCAAACAACAAAGCAAAGTGACAATGAATGTTGGGGGCGATACGGCTCTAAAGAAGCTTCTGCAGCCGTGAGGCTCCGTGTTTGATCTCTCTTTGCTGCTGCTTGACAGCAGCAAAGAGAGTGAAGAAAGGGGCAGAGGCTGTGAATGGCTTGCGGGAATGCTTCAAAGGTCACTGTGGCTAATTCAGGGAGCAAGGAAGTAATAGAAAACAGCCATTAGAGCTGCAGAAGGCATGATAATGTTAATGGTTAGCATTCGCAGTAGACAGCGTGTACCCCTGTGGCATTTACAGAATGAGCACCTGGTTTACAGGTTCACTCTGCAGCTGCGTTTTTGGTAACACTTATTCAATTTGCATTGTGAGCGTGAATTATTTTGTATTAAATATCAAAAGGTGTTGAGTGAATTCATTTAAACACTTGTGTTTAGACTTTGCGTATATAGGCCTTGATGTGAAGAGTTGGCACTTCTTTAATGAGTTGACTGTTAGGACAGCGCTACTTGAGAATGCATCACAGATTTCCATCTGCTGACTGAGCAACTTTTGCCTACGAAATCTCCCAACACTCAGCTTTAATTGGCAAAGCTGAGATTCCACAACACTTCCAGCTCGTACAGTGCGCTTAAGTTGTTAAGTGAGTCTCGCTGTTAGCCTCTGCTGTGCCGGCAAAACCCACTCGAGTGCTCTGCATAAATGTGTGCCGAGAATAGCAAAGAAACCAAAGCAGGAAGGAGACAGAGAGATCATCAGCATAAATTGGGTTTACCTCCTATCAGAGCTTAAGAACGACCTAATCTTGTCAAATAGTGGTTTTCCATGTCTGTGTGTGTGTGTGTGTGTTAGGGGATAACATGGGAACTGGTGGTTATTTGAGGGGAAGCAGCATTTACGCTTTTCAGCTCCCTCCCATTTGAGCATCAGTATGTGTCAGGTCAGTGCAGATAATTCAGCAGCAGTCAGCGGAA
This sequence comes from Etia nguti, assembly GCA_015106755.1. Lineage (NCBI taxonomy): Eukaryota > Metazoa > Chordata > Actinopteri > Cichliformes > Cichlidae > Etia > Etia nguti. The sequence continues at coordinate 6,809 of VUQG01034866.1, forward strand.
AGGAGGATGACAGCATGCCGTGCACATTCTTCCAGCATACCAGGGGTTCTCCTTCTTCTTCTTCGTCTCTGCCTTTAACAGTGCAACTTCAGAGCTCTGTTCCTGTTTAGCATTAGACACCCACTCCTGCTCAGTGGGATGTATGGATTTGAAGATTTGGGTAAAAACAGAAGAACTGATAGGCAGTCGGGCACAGCTGCACATCGATAAACACCTGGTTTGAATTTAGGCCATCTAGTCTTTTATCGCGTGAGGGAAAATGCTAAATTATTAAGTGTTACTGCACAAAGACTATGAAATATACATGGTTATTTACAGTTTTGTGTTGACGACAAGGCGACACGCATGAATAATACAGATCTGCGAAGTGTTAGGCTACGGGCGTCTGCGGGCTAAGCTCTGCAACACTTAGGTCACAAAAAAGCAGCCAAGCTTTGTTTGTGACCATGCATCATTTTCCCCTTCTATCAGCCTTCCCGTCCACATTTCTTGCTAACACAGCAGAGTGAGGCGATAATCAGGAAGATACGAAATGAGAACAAGAAAAAGCAGCTAAGTGTGGCCAATACTTCGTAACCAGATGGCTTGTTTTGCTCTTTCCTCCCCTGCAAGCTGATAATGAGGTTTGTTTTAGAATCACGACACCCTGAACTAAGCCGATAAGGAATACTTATCTCAGCTGTTGTTCAAGGCAAACTGTGCGGTGGGACTCGGCGGCTGTTTGCGGATTTGAGAGGAGACACCACTGGCCCCCCTCATCAGTGTCACTTTGAGTCATATTCCAGACAATTTGATGTTAAATAAGGCCCTCAGTAGGGACTTGCCTGCCTCATACTGAAATAAACACAGTGTTCCGCTGACACTGCGTGAGCCTTCACATGCAGTTGTGGAAGAAGCTGTATTTTCAAGTGTAATCTATTTTTAATCCTCCCCTCCAACAAAACCGCTTTAAGACTTGTCACCCGCCTTGCACAGCTGTCCTTTCAATAAGGCTAATGTCAGTGGCATCAACAAATCCTCGCCACACTGTTTCTCTCTGAAGTGGATGACAGCCTGAGTTTATTCCAGCACACAAGTTATTTTGTGAAACTTTTGGGAGTCGTGGTATCTTTTTGTGCATCTTCTGCCGAGATGAAAGATTTGCCAGAGCCGGGTGCAGCTATTTAAGGAGGTATATAGGATACGCACATTTCCATTTTTGACAAGGGGTATCGGCTAGAAAGATGAAGCTAATAAGAGACTCTACACCAGGCACAAAATTATAGGTAATTAAATCGAGCTTTGACAGGACTTTAGAAGGGAACATTTTCAAATATGTCACCGTGAAGAGAGTAAGTGGATTATTAGTGGTACTGCTGGCATCTTAGAAAGCATATTAACTATTTTGGTGTAATAGACCTCATATTGCCTCCCACTGTGTTTAAACCATGTCTGGAGAATCAGCCTTTCAACAAGATAAAGGTAAATTACTTACTTGCTTACTGATAATGCACAAGTTATCGTTCTTCAATTATAGCGCCGCATGATTCCAATTAGGTCTATCTCTCTCTCTCTCCCTCTCTCTCTCTCTCCAAAGTCTGCACCAAATATGGGGTGAAGTAAATGTGTGTTTCATCTCCCCGAATTTGAAGCCATAAAGGCGCTCTTGCAGGCCCCTTTACACTTTGCAGCAGACTCCTGGCCCATAAATCTTGAGCTGTTCCTCTCCCTCATTCTTGAAGTTAACTATCCATGATGCTCTAATCACCTTCCTCGACTCTCTTACCACATTTCCCCCCTGAGCAGTTATTTACATAATCAGACATCATTCCAGCTGTCATTTAACTATTTAAAGATTGGAGCGTTTTTGGGGTTTTTTTCCTTGTGCATTTTCAAAACATCTTTGCTTAGGAAATTTGGGAATCTTTCCCATCTACACATATGTACAGTGCTATGAAAAAGCATTTGCCCACCCCTCCTGATTTCTTGGGTTGTTCTTTTTTTCTTTCTTTTTTTTACGTATTTGTCACATTTACATGCTTCAGATCACTGATCAAAATTTATTATTAGACAAAGATAACCCGAGTAAATACAAAAAGCTGTTTTCAAATGATGGCTTCATTTATTAAAAAAACTTATCCAAACTTACCTGGCCCAGTGTGAAAAAGCAGCTGCTCACTAGACCTGACACCTGGTTGCACCATCCTTGGCAATCGAGTGTTTTTGATAACTGGAAATGAGTCTTTCGCATCAATGTGGAGGAATTTTGGTCTACTACTACTATTCTTTTCAGAATTGTTTTAATTCATCCACCCTGGAGAGTTTAAGATCATGCCAAGTCTCAGTCTGATTTAAGTCCAGACTTTGACCAGGCCACTCCAAAACCTTCATCTTTTTGAGCCATTCAGAGGTGGACTTGCTGGTGTGTTTAGGATTATTGTCCTGCTCCATAACCTAAGTGTGCTCGAGCCTAAGGGCATGAACTGATAGTCAGACATTCTCCTTCAGGATTTTCAGGTAGAGAGCAGAATTCATGGCTCCAGCAATTACAGCAAGTCGTCCTAAAGCAGGAAAACAGCCCTGGATCACACTACCACCACTGCTGGTATGATGTTCTTTTTATGAAATGCTGTGTTGGTTTTGTGCCAGATGTAAAGGAACTCAAAACTTCCAAAACTTCCAAAAGGTCTTTGGTTCGTCACTCCACAGAATGTTTTCCCAAAAGTCTTGGAGATTTTGCTTTGGAAATGTCCCATGCATGCCATTTTTGCCTAGTCCCTTTCTTTTTCTTGAATCATAAATGGTCTGTATTTGTATAGCGCTTAACTTAGTCCCTAAGGACCCCAAAGCACTTTACATTCACCCATTCACACACTGGTGATGGCAAGCTACATTGTAGCCACTCTGAGCGCACTGACAGAGGCGAGGCTGCCTGACACTGGCGCAACGGGCCCTCTGACCACCACCAGGCAGCAAACATGGGGTTAGTATCTTGCCCAAGGATATTTGGCATGGAGCAGCCTGGGATCGAACCACCGAACTTCTGATTAGTGGCTGACCTGCTCTGCCACCTGAGCTACAGCCACAATGCCCTTAACTGAGGCAAGTGATGTCTGCAGTGCATTAGATGCTGTTCTGGGTTCTTTTGTGACTTCCTGATTCTTGGAATCATTTTGGTCGGCCCAACACTCCTGGGAAGGTTCTCCACCGTTGCAAGTTTTCTCCATTTGTGTGGCTTACATCGTGGTTCACTGGAGTCCCAAACCCTGAGAAATAGCTTTATAACCCTTTCCAGACTGATAGATGTCAGTGACTTTGTTTCTTTAGTGGCATGATGTGTTATTTTTTTAACTCTTTTAACCTACTTCACTTTGTCAGACAGTTTCTACTTAGGTAATTTCTTGATTCAACAGTTCTGGCAGTAATCAGGCCTGGGTTTGGCTAGTAAAATCTGACTCAGTTTTTCCCAAATAAATGTGGCTAATCACAATTAGTTAATAATTTAACAAAGGGGAGGGGAAATCAGAGGGCTAGGTAGATTTGGATAGTTTTGTTTTTTATCTTAATTTATGCATGTATGTTTTGAGCAGAGTAATAATGCCATTTCCTTAATAAAATTAAATTGAAGCCATTCCTAATAAAGTGCCCACTGAATATATACATCATATTTTTCACAGGTGATTTTTAATAAAACACTCGTGTGATTCATGTAGGCAGCGGGTAAGTATTTATTTGATAAAGGTGTCCTTGTCTGCTAGTTTGGATGAGTGTTAAAGGTTATTTTGTTGCAACGTCTGATTAGTCTACAAGAACTGCAAATAAAATAGATTTCATTTACAGTCTCAACAGTGGTCTAAAAATCCATGAAGGGACATGTGTATGGCCTACAAAATGATTTTGGAGTTTTGCTGTTGATTTACTTTTTTTTTTTTTTTTTTTTTTGTTTCTTAAAAACAA
>VUQG01034866.1:10764-32637 GCA_015106755.1 Etia nguti
TGCTCAAAGAAAATGCTCACAGCAAGAGAAATCAAAATGAACAGTGGACGTGGGTTAAACGGCTTGAGGTAAGAAACACAGATTTCAGGAAAAGCACCATGCTGTCTCTTTGTTTAGACAACTGTGTCATTCTGGAGTTGCAGTCAGCATCTGGTGCTGCAAATACTTCCTCCTAGTATAAAACAGTGAAGTACTCTAATTTCGTGCACATTTGCTGTAAAGCCAGTATGCTATAAGGATCAGCATGTAAATCAGTGTTGTATATTACAAAGTGTGTTGAGTTTGGACTCAGAGCAAAGCCCTAATGCTTTGCTATTTGGCTACACCTGACAAATGTGAGATAATGTCACGATACGGGTCCTGTAGCTAAAGTGACTTTTTTCCCATTATAAAAGTTAGTGTATAGTAATTCTCTACCAAACTCTGAGAAACAGAATACAGCAAATGCAGAAAATGAAAACTTTAATAAGGTTTTAAGGGAGCCGGAATGACTCCAGTAACATGTAATGTTTGCAGCCCAGACACTATTAAAGACCATCAGCTAAGCCGCGGCAGCTCTGTCATCCCTGTAGAGAGGCAAGCGCCCGTCCTTACTGCCAGACTGCTTTTGAATTATTTACCTCACACGCCACTGGTTACGGCTGGATTTTTACAACACCACAGAGCGGAGTGCTCCACACTTACTGAGCCACAAAGCACTGCGCATAAAGAAAAAAAATAAATAAATAAAAAAACAGCACCACAAAGATGTGGCAACGGAGGGAGGCACCGGCTGCGAGCAAATAGTGGCACTCAGCAGGTAGCCTTACAAGAACACTCACTGTGCACTCTGAGACTGACAAATGTAATGCACTTTAGCATCTTAATGTAAATGCAAAACATTAGCAACCCGTGCTATCTAGCATTCTGTTTTACTGTCAAGAACAAAGGCGTGAGATGGGGAATATTCTGCGGTGGTAAATGTCAAATTAATCCGTTTTGTCTAAGAACTCTTGAAAACTGCAAGATGCAATTAGACACCAGCGGCTCTGACGCTTCTACCCAGACACTCACTCTGTGACTTCTATGCTCTGATATCAGATAATAAAAATAATAACAGTAATAAGATCCACCTGGGAATCAAGCAGACCTCTTGAGGCTTTGCTAATGTCTTTGCTTTCCCTGTGTATAATATGAACGGAACAATAACGGGGGAGGGGGAGGGGCGAGGAAAGACAGAAGGTGCCGTTGTATTTCATCTTCAAATATCAACACTGAAAGGAGGAGACAAGTCTTGTACCTGCGAAAGCCACCTGTCAGTGTGAGTATGGCGTCCGGTGTGATCGCATGGACAGCTTCGTCAATAATGTTCCCCAGGGCTTGGGCCTCTGCTTTACTGACAGCCCTGGAGATGTCTCCATAATGCAGAAAACCTGCAGGGAAAAAGACCACGTGGTTATTAGTCTGGAAGCCAGCCATCAATCATAGCCATTTGCTCCGGGGAAGTGGAGAGTCAGAGTGAATTAAAGGTAAGGTAAAAATGGGATGTGTTCTCTCCAGACACAAAACGACTGCAGCGAGCGCAGAAATGGTGCAAAATTATAATTCATGGATCGATCGGTATCTCATTGATTTGTATTTTCCTCTGTCTTTGTGCTACATGAAAAGCATTAATTATCCATTTCTTTTTCTTTCTTTTTTTGTCCCCCACCGAAGAATGGAGCTTCCCCCAACAATTAATTAAAAAACCTTTAATGATATTTCTGCCTCTAATGAAGTAAATTAAATGGGATTATTCGTGTTTCTGCTCTTTTTCAAGACTCGTCGAGCACGGCGGAGGGTTCAGGGTTCAGACAAATTTTCCACGTCAAAAACTCACACGGTATTTCTCCGCACGGACTCGACACCGCAGTGTTCCAAGTGATCGATTACGACCGGTTTGATGAAGGTGTCTGTCAGCGTAATACATTATAGGACGGCGTTTGAAAGTGAATGGAAACCTGCGAGCGATGCAGTACAGTGTTTTGAATTACCACCTCGTGCAGTGCTACAGAATGTGCATCCAGCTACACTCCAAGCAGCAGAAGACGCAGAGAAATGATGCAGACGAATGAAAAGCTGAATATCAGTATTTTTTTTTCATATGTGAGAGCACTGTGGGGTATATATCACTGTCAAAAGCTGATGCTATCTGCATGTCTGGCTGCTTCTGCCTTGATATTTTTCTTCATATTTCTCACTCATGTATTCCTTTCACATTTGATCACATCTGTTTCTTTTATATTTTTAAGAGAGGCACTCCAAACACCTTTAATTCTGTCTCTTTATGGTTTCTTAAGCATGAAGCCTAAGCAAACTTTTTCCTTTAGCACCACCAACAGGTTAACATTTGTGGGTTTCGGGCACATCTCTGTGGATTGTTGTATTTGATGCAGGCCCTCGCTTTTCATCAGGTCATCATTTTAAACTTTACGCCGAGCACTTCGGTTTATGACCACGGAAATTAATGACCTTCTCATCAGCCTCGGCCGACCTCAGCTCCCACTTATGAGTGAAGCATCCATCAAATGTGCGTTTCGGAGTCAGAAACTCCTCCAACAAAAATAAACAATGAATTTAAGATTAATGACAACGGCTCACGGAAAAATTTGCACGGAGGCTCCGAGTTCATGTCACAGCACGTCGTAGAAACACGAGAGGAGAGCGCTCCACCTAAACTGAAAAACATCTAAGGCCACAAAAACCTGTGATCTATATGTTAATTAGCAAATGCTGTCTTCATAACACAAAGATGGCCACAGTGGTAAACAACGTTGAGAGAGTTGCAGGATATTTAATTACCAGGGGACCTCGTGTGATCGCTAATACCAGAAGCATCTAATAATTTGCTCATTTCGCAGCTCTTACTAGTAGTAGAGGTCGAATAAGTGTATGTTATCTCCTTCTAGGAAAACCTGGATGCTTTATCCGTTTTTTTGTCATCATAAATGAGAGGCCTCATCGTGTGAAGAGCACGGCAAATCCTCACAACATCACACATCTGTGCGCCATAAAAAACATTGTTGTAAATTGCAAAGTGAGCAGCAGGATGGAGTGGTGTCTCCCAGCTGCGTGCTTGCTGATTTTTAAGTGGCATAAAAGAGTTGTTCATCTCAATAATGTGTGACATGCTCTCGGTTGTATTTCACTCAAAAGCCAAACGAGCCAAACTAGTGGACAGAATAAATATTGAGCGGAGGCGGGGGTACACGCTAAAATTTATGGTGTCGTATACCACAAATACCAGCCTGGCGACGGTTGCTGGAGGTGAAGTTTGGTGATCGTTAAACTGTTAAGAACACATCATCTTGGTTTTGTGAAAACCAAGACGAGATGAGGTGTCAATCCATGAAGTATTTCACAGGAGAAGTAAAGAATGTGAGCTGCTGTTGGAGCTACGAACAAAATCAGGGCATCATCACATTCAGAATCATTCTCTGTGCATAAATGCATGAAATATCTCACCCTCAGCCAAAGCATCTTTCTAGAATGGCTCAAAAATAAAGTTTTATTTTACCCCAACTACCACAAATGAAAAATGAATTTTCAGCTTTTGGCCAGTTTGCTTTTCTTTTAGCCTCACAGAGCCACTCTTGTGGCCGTGGGCTGTAAGTTGTTGAAACAATTTTAGCACCAAATTAATTTGATGGCCCGCTCTGCTGCGACTGAGTGGCAAGACGTCTGCAGCATGCCTCCCCTTCAGAGTCACTACTTATTGATTTAGGTTGGTTTTTTTGTAAGAAAAACTCTACTGTTGTGGGGGTTTTTTACAGTAAACTCCCTGCTGATCATATCTCACTTTAGAGAAAACACATTACCGCTAGAGGCTCACATCCTTTGGGATTAAACAAAAAAAGGCACAAATAAAGTCCCAAATGACATGCAGCCCCACCCCCCCGGAGGGATTTAACAATTAGGCCTTTGAGTCTCTCTTGGAAGCGAGCTCGACTTGAAATTTTCCCTCTATAATTTGTGAAGTGGCGGAGCGAGGATGGTGAGATGTTGATGTACCACTTTGTTGCATCCGGTTGAGATGAATGCTGGGCTCCGCCAGAACGGCGCTGAATGAGCGCAGCCCTCTGCGGTACCACTTCTCAGCTGTCTTAGGTCCAACCCCAAACACACTTGTGAACAGCTGGCAGGAAACGAGGTAAGTATGTAATCAAGGAGACATGCTCTGAAATGACAGGTTCTTCGCAGAAGAGGTAAGCATTCAAAGTTTCCAAGAGCTCTGAGTCCTTAAGAGGGAGCAACAGAGCACATCATTTTCACAGCGAGTTAAAAGCTCCAGAATGGAGAAAGCGAGCCATCGACTGAGTTGTTATTCATCCACTGACCTTTAGTATTTGATACCTTTCATCCGAGAGTATTTTCTCGACTTCAAACGAGCGGCCGTGTTGAAGGATCTCCTGCAAAACATAAAGGCGGATGATATTATCATCAAGGAAACCAATGTCTGTGTCAGCATCGGCGTGTTTTCCCCTGGGTTCCCTCCCAGCCGGCTATTAACAAATGGGCCCCAAATCGCTGCTTATTTGAGAAACCATCCACTTATATCAGGCCTCCTTATTTCCATTTCTTTTCCTTTCGACAAATAACGACTTTGTTGTTGCGAAACCTGGGATTAATACCTGTTTTATGGCAATCATAAAAAACCCCCAAGGTAATGTTTTCCCCAGATTCTGTTGTTTGCTCCGAAACTGCTTTGTTCTGCATTTAATTGCCTGCGTCTCTCAGCAAGAGTGCCGCCAATTTTGCTGGTCACATTTTAACTGTCTTCATTATGCGAAGACGTAAAAAGAATCAGGTAGCAGCTATCTGGTTAATATCGGCCATCTTCCGGAGGGGGAAATGAGCCTGCATGCTTCTGCTCTGGGATAAGTATCCGTGTGCATTTTGAGCTTGTGCATGAATGGATGACAGCCTGTATCGGTGAGCCAGTGAACCTAACATCCACACTGTGAGTACAATGCAGTTTGAAGCAGCCTTCACTGCTCAGTGATGCATCCACCCGTCCACCTCTGCTTTTCAAGCCCCCAGCTAAGGCCAACCTCAAAACGCACGGATAATGCTTCAACACACTCCCCGCTCCGGGAAAGACACACTTCTTCACATGCACGGCTCCTCTCTCTCTCTCTCACACACACACATACACACATATACAGCAAACACATATACTGACTATTCATCCCCCAACTCTGCCTCAGTGCTCCCAGACTTTCATGTCAGTAGGTTTATATCTTTTCCCCACTTTGGATGTTCAGTCAGCAGTGAGCAGTTCAGTCGCTGCTGACAGAGTGTCGCTCCGATGTTCACAGGCACATCAAGCGTTTTGTTTTCACTCTGTTTGGTTTCACTTTGTTTTTTGTGTCATGTCATTTTTGGTGTTTTGAGCGGCAAACTGTTCAAAGAGACAACCCCAGCGAAAGGCGTTTGTCTGCATTGTGCAAGAAGAACAAGAAGGAGAGGTCACTTACAGGCAGTCTAATTTGGTCTCCCCGGGACATTTATGCTATTTTGTTTAATGAATCTGACTCGGCGCCGACAGCTTTGACAGATTCGGAAACGCGCTGTGAGTTGCGCAGCGTGTATGTTAGGTTTAACGTGTCAGAGAGAGCTGGGTTGCTGAGCTCACCTTGTTATCCTACAGGGACCTGGCGTTCTCTCCGAGCGAGCATCCGCATTTTCCCTGACAACCTGCCATGATTTCTGCCCTGAGCTCGAGTGTAGATGAGGAGATGTAGTGACCCAGTAAGACTTTTTTTTTTTGTCTCAGAGACAAAATATATTTGTCTGATACCCATCAATGTGTGCTGCATGCGTTTAGCAAAGCTTTATTCATACGTCTGTACGTCCGTCTTTCATATATTTCTTAGAGACTGAACTCAACATTGAGTATCTCCTCCAGAAAGGCTTATGTGTGCAGATGGTTACTGATTCAGCTACATTCTTCTTGCTAGCAAAGAGGAAAAAAACCTACTTCTAAGTAATGGAATGCTTCATGTACAATTGAGCCAGCCTATTTAAACTACTTCTGTCACATCAATGCCTCCTTATTTAAAGTGGGCCTATTATATTCATTTCTAACTCCATATTTGTATTCTTGAACTCCACCGCAGATGCTTTGCATGATTCACAGTCCTTATTAAACCTATGCTGTGCCATGGTGGAGCCTCTCGACAGACATTTCAACTTCCTTTCATCAGCCTTTAAGTTAACTTTTTTTCTGATTGGCTGCCCCTCACGAGCAAATGGTTCGGACAGACGGTGGGTGTGGATTCTTTGCTCACAACCAGAGCTATGTCTCTGATAATGATAATCTGATCTCACTGACGTCATACGTAAAAAAAAGGGAATAAAACCTTCTGAAATAATATACAGCACTGTGCAAAAGTCTTGAGCCACTCCTCATTTCTTAATGTCTACAATAAATGTCAAACATAACACAGTGCGACAGGCATAAAATAGCATTTTTGCACCAATAAGGGGACTACCAAAAAGATGAAAACGTGGCGTTTGTTGGCACAATGTGCAGTTGGTGCTTAGAAAAAGAAAACTGTGGAGAATGGACAAGCAGAGGGTAAACAATAAGGTACAGGCCTGAAAAAACGAACAACAGCAGATGAACAGAAAAGACCTGACACAGGACCTGTGAGAACCAGCTGGCCCTTCAGCTGATCCAGCTACTGTTCACTGAAGCCTTACCAGAAATTGTGATCTTAAGGGAGGGAAACAGGCTGAAAAGGCTGAGGTATGTCAAATCACACAAGCACTGGAATGACGATCGTTGACAACAGGTCTAATGGAGGAATCCAAATTTGAATTTTTTTGCATCATTTCAGTCTGTAGTTTTGGGAATCACAGTTTTAAATAGCTCTATATAGCAATATATATAGCAATATTATCACTTTGACCTTCAGTTCAATCTATTGACTTTGAAGGAGAGGTCAAGTCATAGTGACATTAAATATTTTATATTTATCAGTACTTTCTACATGTTGACAATACACACAACACTGTAAGAATCATAGTTTCAAAGTTATATGGCTTTTTGTCCATTTCTAACCAATAAATCATTAAGTTGACCTTGAAGACCTTGGTGGGCGTAGCCACATTTAATAGATTGTTAACATGACTTCACTCTACACCCAAACATTTCAAGCTATCGTGTTTACAGACAAAACGACACGCACGTACGCAACCAAAAATATAACCTCCTTGGCGGAGGTAATGAGGAGTGGCTAAAGACTTTTGCCAGGTATTGTACTTGTCCATCTCTTGATGTGGTGTGTCTTTTTTTCTTAATGTGAATTTTAATCTAATGAAGCTGGAGAAAGAAGTTCATTCGTTGGAAACTATTTCCAGCAGCACATTAATAAAGATAGTGATTTATCGTATGGGTCCTCATCAATCGGCACTGAAATTACGCCCCCTCCCCCTCCCCGGTATGTGCTGCATCTTACTTTATTTTATTTTGATTTATTTCAGAGGCTTGTGTTTACAGAGGTGACATTTGGTAAAACATTAATTTTACAGTAATGTAATGTCAAATCCCGAAACACGTCCATGTATAGAATTTATAGCAAACAACTCAACCTGGAAAGTTTGCAATTAAGGGAAAAAAATGCTGATGCTTTCATCCTCATCATCAGTGAGCTCATGTCGCTTCACGCTCACAAGGACTTAGTGATCACATGTGTGTTATACAGTTCAAATGCTTAGAGCCTAACTACTGTCAAACCCCCACCCACAGGTCTGTGGGGATATTGTCAATATGTAAACAGTCAAACAGAGGGTCGGTCACGGTCTTGTTCACCGCAGTAAATTCTTGTTTTTTTTTTCTTGCCTTCCTTTGCAGAGGAGCAAAAAAATACGAGTAGTAATAGTCGTGCCAGAAAACATATCGTATTTGAAGTGAAAACATTTGAGGCCGCTGTCAACATGGGCTACTCAATTAGGTGTTGTATACAAATTGGCTTTATTGATCCATTATTTGCTATTGCAAAGGATCAATCAGTGTCAATATTTTATGCTGGAGTTAGTTAATTCTATCACTTCATATCACATAAGCATAAATATTAATAATGGTCATTGGTTTTGAGTGCTTTAGCTCATAAATCACATGCTGTGTGTTTTGAATCACCGCCGACGTCTTCCAAGTGTGTTTCCAAAATATTAAACTGTATCTTCAAGACAGCTAATTATTTTAGATCATTTCACAACTGTATAAATAGGGTCCTGGAAGTTGGGTGATTTATGGTTTGCACACCTAATGTGAAAGCTTCGAGTTTGAGACTTTGCATTCAAAAGACGTGTTGTCAGAAAATCCAATCCTGGCGATAAAATGAGGACAACGTTTTCAGTTTTCTGGGCATTAGACATTTCTTTATATATAGTTTTTAAGTGACACATGACACCAGACCCAAAATACAGAGGAAAAATGCATTGGCTATTAACTGGACTGCTGTGGATTAAGTGAAACTGGGCCTTACCTCTATGACACACATGGAGTGTTCCCCCAGGCAGGGCAGGTCCTCTGTGACCCGTAAACTCTGCACCGTCCAGGGCAGACTCTTCAGCACAGATGCAGCCCTCCTGAAGGCCAAGCACGGACCCTCCATGTCATTGAATTCATGGCTCTCTGCCAGCACTTCAAATGCATCCTGCAGAGAGAAGAAAGGACAGGTGAGGGAATAATTAAGAAAGTAGATCATCTTATTCACACCTAAAGGATGTAGATTAAAAAGCATAACAAGGCCAACTTCTTGCAAATAAAGGAAGGGAAAACTGAGAAGAAAAAGCGAAGCCAAGTAAAAATATGTCAGGTGTGCATTCACATGCGAGATGCATTGACCCGTAGAAGGAAACCAGACAGAGAGAGGGGTTTCCTCCCCCCATCCTCTATCAGTACTGGCTGTCTCTGCTCCTGTCACTGTCACTGTCCCTGTACAGTAGAAACCTGCTGCATGTTGTTTTTCTTCTAGATGACTGGACAGAGACATTAGAGGCTGGCAAACACCAGACAGGAGCCTGTTATTTTCCACTTGTTTACAACAGGCTCCCATGGGGCGAGCCACGGACTTTCTCTGTACAAAGGCAGGATTTTTGGACCCTGGAATGACAGAAAGGAAGAATCTACCACATTCAAAACTCTCTATTTTTGAAATCAGAAGCTGCTTTAATCATTATTTCATCATTAAAAATCAAATTGATCAAGAGGCAATGAGTGTTTTTCATCTTGTTGTCTTTTTTTTTTACTCATGAGCATTGTTCGCAGACACAGGAAACAAGGCCGATGCAGGCACGTGCATAAATGAAGGGTAAATATACTGTACATGCTGAAGCTTGCCATATCCACTTTAAAGACAGACAAACTATTAACAGCTGTTTTAAAAATCAGGTAATTGTTTAAGGAACAACAGTACTCTAATGCCATAATTGGCCGCTTTGTACTACAGAAAGCGAGCACAGTTCAGTTTAGCATCCTTAATTATACACAACCAAAACAACTCTGTGTCCAGCACTTTTGTGACATTTTATCAACAAGCAATTTATTTATTTTCCAAGCAAAATGCTCAATTTAACTGATAGCAAAAGTAATAAGTGCCCTACGTGATTTTAGAAAAGTAAAATACACTCCCTGGTCACTTAATTAGGAAATCTTAATCATCCTTCTACAGTTACAGAGACGTCAATGAAACAATTACTGACGAGACTATTAAGCATTAGTAAGGTATTAGCAAGTACTTAACTCATCATTTGTATATCATTACTCATCCATAGTAGTGCATTTATAAATACAGATATGTTTATCCGTCTGTTACTATACATAGTTACACCATATACAGCTATCACTGCTACTACATCACTGCTAGTAATAATCATAATCATAGTCATTATATCTGTATTTATAAACGGTGTGTCATTAACAAGACTCAATTCTCTTTCCGCTCACCCGCCAACCGCTGGCTGCGGATGGCTGACACTTCGTGACTCTTGGTGCTGTTCGAGATCTCTTCCTGATAAAAGGGAGTTTTTGCTTTCCACTGTCACCGAGTGTTGCTTATAGGGGGTCATCTGATTGTAGGGTTTTCTTATTAGCATTGTAGGGTCTTTACTTTGCCATTTAATGTACCTTGAGGGAAATGTTTTGAATTGGAACTACATAAAGAAAGCGAAAGTGAAATGAAACAGATCTTCCAAATACTGCTGTGCAACATATAATTTCCCTAAAACTAGTAGGGTGCCTCGTCTGTCTGTAGCAATAATACTTAAGCTCAGGCTTGTGCTTTAAGAAATTCTTTTTCTGTAGCATCTTAACTGTGGCCATTTATTAACCTAGTGGTTAATAAATGGCCACATGGTGGTACAGTCCCAAATCCCAAATAGCTATTCATTATTATTAGTAGTAGTATTATTATTTTTATTATTTATATTCGTTCAATCTCTCAGAAACTCTACAGTGGTTAAAAAAAAGGGAAAGAAAAGGGGAAAAGGAAAAATACACTTGATCTACATCAGTCACACTCAAGATTTAAGCCTTTAATTAATGTTAACAGAATGGCGAGAGAAAAAAAGAACTCATGAAACAACTTCAGTGTCACACTTTCTAATATTGGAGTATACTGGCACGCAGCAGTACATTTGGCACCATGTTCAGCTGGACTGCTTCACAGTTTGAAGTGATGAGGTACCGTTGCGGAACCAAGCGGAGAAAAACATGTCACCACAGGAAAGTTGGACCATCATCGTTATTGCAGTCATTCATTAGCTAAAACAAGCAATGCTGTTGTGTGGGTTATGACAAAACATTTCAAAAGACTCAGAGATTAAGCAGGTTTGGTGCAGTGAGGAGTGAAAAGAGCAGCAGGTGGGGCGGGACAGAAAATACTGTGTGCGAATTACTCTTCTTTCAAATATGCATCTCTTTTTCTGAAAAAATAAGCTAGGTTTATTGAAGCAACATGGCATTATTCTTTAAAGCACCTTCTGCTTTAAAGCTGCTCAAAAAGGAATCATGTAGCTTGTCTGAAATGACAAGGAAACATTATTTGATGCAATTATCACATTTAACTCATTTATAGAAGCAGAAGATACAAAATAGAAATGTGTTGCTGCATGGAAATCCTCTGAGTATTCTTCCTGCCAAAACCCCAAAGCATGTGCTTCTAAATGATAGAAATGTGATAATTGCCTTGTTTTTTGTTTTTAATTTCTTTTGTTTTTTAGCTCATCCCTGTTCCATCACTATTTTTACTGTGTATACCTCCAAAAAGAATGCCTTGTTCACTAACTCAAGTGCTGTGTTTTGATATCAAGTATTCCGTCTGGAAAGTCATTGTCTATCTATCGACAGTAATGCAAAACTGAGACAATGTGCAAATTTGCTACCTGTACATAAAAAAGCTTTTTTTATATGTCACCGCGTGCATTTCCAGCTGCATGTACAAAGGGCAAAACGAATGACTTGAATGAACTGACGCACACTGTGAGTGAAACTGGAGTGCTCAATTAAATTTGTCCAAGTGAGTTCTCTCTTCACCACAGCAAGGGCCGGTTTTGCTTAAAAAGAACTGGTTACACGTGACTAAAGCGGCACAATTTTTGACAGACAGGGCCCCGTAGTTTTGAATTCATTTATCACCAAGTGACTCTGACATTTGTATAGAGTGAAATGTGACAAAGAAGTTTAAATCAAGATAGCTTTGTCACCAGACCAATTACTCTATGAAGCAAGCAAGGTTGTTAGAAATTGCAATATTTAACTGCTAAAGAGCCATTCAGTCACCACCAAGTCAGGTCTGAGGTAACATTGTTCAATGATCCTACAAGACTTTTGTTGGTGTACTCACTGGATTGGTTAACCAAGTTCAAAAGATTTTTTGTGGTCCGACAACCCTTTTCAAAGGACACAATGTGATGTGAAGCAACCAGTGTTAACGCACAATCAATTATGTTGTTACTTTAGTTACAAAATTTCTTCAGCTATTTGCATGCATGAGAAAGTAGGAAGGAAGGTGGAAATCAAATTGTGTTACTGAAATGTCTCGTTTAGATAAAAATAATGAATGGCTTGTAACAGTAGTTTCATTTGGGACAATATATAATGTAGCCTTTATAATTTGGCTAACTCTTGCAAGCTGTTTTCTATGTAAAACAGGTTTTAAAAGAAGGATGCACGCAGACACCATGCCATTCACTTGGCATGCACAGAAGAATATTTTATTCAGTACATTCACACGTGGAGTTTTTTTTACTTTGTTTTTCATTCTAAGCACATGTTTTTTCTAATTTCTCACCCATCCATCTGATGTGCATCTTAAAAACACAAAAAAATATCTGCGCCTTTTGGAATCTTTCTTTTTACTGACCTGTGCACCCTCAACAACACTTCTGGGTGCTGTGAAGAGGTGTGTAGTGTAATAAAAGGACCACAGATGCTTCTGTTTTCCTTTTTTTTATGCACTCCCATAAATTTATCCTTTCATATTACATTGTTCAATTCAGCATTAATAAGAAGCTTTTAACTGGGTTATTTTAGGTTAGTTTTTCATATTACGCTAGCTCTAATGTGTTGCAATACTGCCATTTATGTGGTGCATGAATCAATAATGTTTAAGAATAATAATAAAAGCCAATGCCACTTTAATATCATATAGCCTACCCCTCCCCCCCCCTCCAAGGACAGATATTGAAAAGTAAGGAATTTAAAATCCTAGACCTGAACTTTAATGCAGCTCAGTGTTATCAGAGCTCAGGGTAGACCTTCATTTCCTCTCTAGTCAAGGCGCTATCTGAGGTCAATGCATCACCCGCAGTTCTGTGCAGACATGCAGCATCAGGTCAGTGAGCAGCAAGATTTTAGTCCAGCTCACCCAGGAGATGCACTGACCCGTTTACTGCAGCACATGGAAAGGGAATGACCCTTTACAGCACACAAACACACACACACACACACACACACACACACACACAAAGCTAGGTTCTCCTCACAGCATGCGACAAATTGGAAAAGCAAGCTTGTTATTGGATAGGTGAAAGGGCACTTTGGTATTGTGCAAGTGTTTAGTGAGAAGGATGTGTTACTAGCAGTTTACGGAGATGTGTATGGAACAGTGCTCTGAGGCTAACCGAATCTGACTTGATATAAAAACCACAGGGTAAACTTCAGATTATCTAAAGTGTAAAAAAAAGTTAGAGAAGACTCTTCCTTCAAAAGCAGGCTTTCTTCCTTTCAAAGAAAGCATTCAAACATCTCGAAGGAATTTTACGTCAAAAAGTGGTCAGGAATTGTCAGAAAAATGTACACGACTTAAATCAGAAAATATTTAGCTGCTAAAGAGCTGAATATTTCCAAATATTTAGTTGGTGGAGACCAAAACAGAGCTAAAAACAAAGAAGTGTCTTTTCTGTAATTTTGCTTCTGTACACCACCACTTCAAACAATCAATATGTGACTGAAGTGTAGACTTTCAGCTTTAACTCAAAGGCAGTAACAAAAGTACTACAATAACTTTTTAAGAATTACAGCCTGGTTCCCTTCTTATTTCTTGACAAATTAAGCTGATTTTTGAGCAACGTTTTGAGGGTAAATGGTTGTATAGCACACATTTTTATTGTCTTGAAAAAACAAAAATTGGATCTACATGTTTAAATTTATTGTTCACATGGAGTAAAAAGTACAATCCAGGCTTAAATATACACATACACTCATTTAAATCTTCTGAAAAGTGGTGCTGAAGGTTCCACAGTGTCTTGTAATTTGGCACGGCCAAGGCCTATTAACTTCTGGTAAGTCACCATGAATGACTACAAGTGGTAGATTGTCTTTGCCTGCATAAAAAGGATTTATTTCAAAGAACTCCCTGGACCGACCTACACAAAGAGCAAGTTCAAGTAAAGTGATTATCTATGAAGGACAATTGTAGATTTATATAAGTAAATAAGATCTTATGAAGCCATTTCTGAACAACTGCAGATACCTAGGTCATCAGTACAAACATTTGTATATAAGTACAAGTTATTTAGTTGTTTAATCACCTTCCCAAGGTCTGGAAGAAGATCCAAATTGTCACCCTCAGATGAGAGGAAATTGGTTAGAATGTTCAGGAACAACCCAGGGACTACTAAGTCTCAAACCAGTCATGAACTGGAAAAGGCTAAAATACCTGCATCCCTGTCCACAGCGAATTGAGCTTTAGCTCACCATAGACCGAAAGGGTACCAACCAAGAAAGAAGCTGACAATTTTTTAGGTACATTGCACAAAGTGGTTGGAATAATGACAAAGTTATACTACCTCCAAATTCTTCAACTTCACCTGCAATCAAAGGCTATGGTTGAAACTTGGACACAACAGGAACACAATACTTGGGTGTTTTCTGGAATGACCTTACAAAAGCCCTTACCTCAGCCATATTTAAAATTTGTGGACTATGCTTAAAAGCCTGGTCTGTGCCAGGAAATTAACCACTTTAAATGAACTTTACCAATTTCACCAAGAAGAATGGTCAAATATCCCACCAGATTAATGCCAGAAGCTTGTTAATGGCTACCAAAAGTATCTGATCAAGGTGCAACTCGCTAAGGGACATCTAACTAAATATTGGTGGAGATGTATGTATATATTTGAGCTTGAAAATGGTCCTCGGTGCCCTGAGTCATTTACTTCTTTTTCTCTAATTGCACTAAATGACTTAACCACAGTAATAGGCAAGATGAAACCCTCATCATGCTCATTAGAGAAATTACCTCCCTTCGGGACTTTCAACAGCATTGGTCCATTGTTGTTGTCTATTATTAACAGTTCCCTGAAGCAAGGCTGTGTTTCTTTCTATATTAAACATGCTGAGGTAAATCCTTTACTAAAGAAACGTAATCTTGATCCCTGCGCTATTGGTAATTTTCACCATATTCTGTAATTTCCATTTGTCAGCAAGTTTTTATAAAAGAAATTGTAGAAAGTCAATTCAGAGCTTTATTATGCAGAATGCAGATTTTTTTATCTATTCTGTCTGGTTTTCAAAAGCAGTACTCCATTGAGACTGTTCTTTTGAAGGTCTATAACAATCCCTTGACTTGTGATGTAGGGAATCATTCTGTAGTCATTCGACTTGACCTCAGCGCAGTCTTTGATACTGTTGACCATAAGATTTTACTTAACAGGCTTAAGGCTGACTGATATCTGACTCTCGAATAGACTGTTTTCCTTCATGTGTCTCTGATAGGACTTTCTCTCTTGGGATAAACAAGTTCTTCTCTGACTTTGCCTCCATAATCTGTGGAGTTCCACAAGGTTCAATCCTGGAACCATTATTATTTTCTTTCTACATTTTTCATTTAGTTGGCATTATTCAGTCTTTTTCTTACATTTCTATGCCAATGAAATTCACTTGTATATGTCTTTTAAGCTTCACCAGCTGGATAGGCTGTCCACTGTTTAACCCGAATTAGGGACTGGCTTCCTGTCTTAAAAACCGACAGACAATGATCCTGATTTATATCCTAAAATCATTCAGGATCATGTTTCTTTTTTTATGCAACTGCTATCTCCAGCATTTGAAATATTAGCATAATATTTGATTGGCATTGATTCACATGTAAAATCTACTTCTCTCTTTCCTTCATTCAAGGAACTCAAGAAAGTTAATTGTGCATCTGTGTTATCGTGCTTGTATTACTGTAATGTCCAGGTTGCTGGTTTCGGTAAACCATCTCTTTTAGCCTTTTTCCATTAGTACCTGCTCGGATCTGCTCGAAACATCAGAATAGAGCTAGAATCGTTTTCCATTACACTTAATATGCAAGGGCTAGTTAGAGCAATGCAGCCAAATGTCACGTGACATCATTTGTATGGGACATGAACACCACAACAAAGGAAGACATCAAGGCGGTGGTATACCTGCTGCTTGGTGTATGGTCACGGTGTTGTTTTTTTGTGCAGCCATTTCTCGTTTCCACATTTCAGAAATGGCTGTTTTGATTTTTGTGAAGGAGATGCTCGAGCGTAGCCACTGACTAGCCAATTGGTGTCATGCAGTCTGTTGACGTCACATTTTTGCTTCACCTTGGATCACTTGGAACTCTGGCCGAGTAGGTACTAAAAAAGTGGAAAATTTATGGATGGCTAATGGAAAATCCTGAAAACCATGTCGAGCCAAGCCCAGTTGACCTGAGTGGGTACTAGTGGAAAAGGGCTATTTGACATCTTCAAGTGATACAAAATGCATTGGCTCTACGTATCCCAGCTTCTTACTAAACAAAGTCTAAATCACAATTTCAGAATTTGGCATTTGTTCTTTGTGCAGGATTAAAGACTTGTACGAGGAACAAGTCTTTAATCAATGTTCCAAGACACTGGAATGTTCTCCCACTACAGCTGAAACTGTTTTTAAAAGTACTCTTTCATTTTATTCCATGTCTTAACCTCATTTTGTATTGCTATTAAAGTACTTAATTTTCTTATTTATTTTCATTCTATTTTGTTGTACACCACTTGTGACTGCGTGTCTGTGAAAAGTGCTTTAATCATAAACTTTATTTATGCACTGTATGTACAGTAAGCAGATTATGTACAATTATTTGATCTCCTGCTGAATTTGTAATAACAAATGAACATGTCTCTAACTTTTATGGTAGTTTACTTTTAATGGAAAAAGACAGAATAAAACAAATAAAAGAATTAAAGATGTATGCTGTGTAATTATTTCACCCTGGAAAAGGATTAGTTAAAAAAATCATTAAATGCCCACAAAAAAACATGACATTCATGCCCATGATAAAGTTTTGACCACAACTGTATAACAATGGCTCTAATTCCTAATCAGTTAATGCAATATTTTTGTTAAACTTCTTAAATTCTAACTGAAAGTGAGAAATTCAATCACATCTTGATAGCTAGTAGATAGTGGATATTGATGTTGAAGTTTTTATACCCAAAGAAAATTCATTTCCTGGTTTGGTTCACCTGAAGAAAAAATCTGAAACAACTGAAAAAGTCAAAACAAATAATTAATATATACAATCATCTCACCTGAAACTAGAACTTTAAACTGTCATATACAGAAACACACAAACATGCACAGAGCCTTGGCACCAGTCTGTCAACTGTTATGTTGTCAAAGCAGCTGTGTGGAATCAACGCTGCAGGCTTAAAAATCCACCCTACATATGCGTTCATCTAATTAATGAGGAGTTAAGACTGATAGGGAGACTTGGTGTGCAGGGACGTTGATATAGCATGCCGATTTACCCCCCATCACCGGCTATCATGAACATGCCTGCAAGTCATGTTCGCACAGCAGCCCGCCTCACCGCACGCTCAAAAAGAAACCATGAAAGGAGGTCAGAGAACCCACTGAGAAGAGTTTTAACACGATTAGCATCTGAGAGATGGATTTTATCTGTCCCATATCTAATGAATAGGTAGCGGGCACATGCCTCGATCTTTTTTTTTCATGTAACGTTAAGTTTCACGGTTCAAACAATGAATAAAAAATAATTTACTTTTTATGCATGCTGTGAAGAGATGTTTAAGGCATTTTGTAATATTTATTATCTTTAGTCTCTCTAAAACTCTAAAACCAAGCACAGACAGGGCCTCGCTGTTTGTTCCAGCTCTGATCCTCTCTGAGCCGTTTCTTTGTTTCCTCTGTAAGTTGTGAACTCCATCGGGTAAAGGATGTATTCAGTGTGATGCATTTAAGGTTCAGTGCTCCAATATCCCCTCCAACCATCTCCTCATCTGTGACATGTCAGTGTTATCAATGCACTCGAGGTATTGTACTGCAAGAGAAAGAAGTCAGGATGTTTAGCTTCCCTGCTTTCTCTTCCCCTGTGTTTGCCGGTATATATCTGCTTGAGGTTATACACCAGTCAACCAGAGCATTAAATGGCAACTGTACTCTTTAACAGCAGCACCCAACTGCACCCCATACATCACAAAAATTGCTCGGGAACAGCTCCCAAAACACAAAAAAGAGCCTAAGGTGTTGATCCAGCCTCCAAAATTCCCTGTATCCTGATCCAATTAGTATCCAACCGATGCACAAAAGTGGCCGACATGTGCACGTATGTGTGCTACCATCAGAAAAAAGCATCCGATGCTCACCCAAGACATAAGTGTCGATTTTTTTTTTAACACCCTGCATCAGTCTTATAGTGAACATATGACAGCAGAAAATTGGAAGCTAAGCAGATAGAAAAAAGAGAGAGTGTAAACTTGACTTATGTGCATAAGTAAGGTGTGAATTTCCCAGTCACAGCAAGACAGCAAGAGTGGGAGAAAGCACAGGAAGAATGGGTAGGTGGCTAGGTTGGTGTTAGACATAAGAAAAGGGCATGTAGAAGTAATGTGGGAGTAAAAGAGTTTGAGGCAGAGATGGTGAGAGATAAAAAGGGAGCAGCGTTGAATAAATCAATAGTGCATGGCTGTGGAATGAAGGGCAGTTTGCTGTCAGCATGTGATTGACACCTCACTGGGGTGCTGTTGCTGGGACGATGCTCATCCTCTCTTCATGACTCTGACACCACTCTGAACTACCACTTCCTCCTCCTTCACTAACACATACTGCTCCTCCGGATACGCTCCTCCATCCCTCCTTCCTGAGATCACTGCAGGTTTTTCCACACTTCCTTTGTTTGTCTAACGGATTACCCTATATAGAGAGCTGTAAGAAGAAACTGCATCATTTAAAGCCCCTGGGTGTTGATTATTTGCTTCACCACGTTGTATCTTTACTAAATAAATTGGTTTAGTCCGATTAGAAAAAAAACAAAGCTTTTTTGTAATAGTGAAATATGACCAACTTTCCTCTGTTTTATTGTTTGGGCATTACTACAAAGTGTAAGGATTTTTATTTGAAAAGGGGGTTGTTAAGACAAATCCAGATGTTGTTCACCCATAGTGTGCCTCATCATGTGTTGCAGTAGTCAGAAGGGTAGTGAGCAATAGTTTTAAATGTTAGTAAATGTGTTTGCTTTTTTGAAGAGAATTAGATACAAAAATCAATCCCACCCTCTCACAGAAACTGGGATTTAAATGATCAGGTTTTTTTTACTGATCTGAAAGTGAAATTATGGTTTCCTATCCATTTTTTTACATTATATTTAGTGGTAATACAACAATCCACAAATCCTGAATAGAATGAACTAATGGGAGAGTTCCATATTTGGTCCCACCCAAAATTTCCAAAGAACAACAGCAAGATATCAGCCAATCCTGTTGTTCCTCTTCACAGAAGTCATGACTTCTAAAAATGTTCAACAATTCAGGCATCTTATTAATGTATCCATGTATCCATCCATAAACTGTTCATAAAGGATGGCAATAGCCACAAGGCATGAGAGTGTAGCATTATCAGTCCCTAAAAGCTTGGTTAGCAAGCTGTATGGGTACATGTCACAACCACAGATAGCTACTAATTTGATCTAAGTAATAAATAAAAAAACTGGGGCAAAGACTTCTTCAGTGGTCTGTTAGTGCAATTAATTCTCCAGCATGGTTGGGGTTTCCAATTCAGTGACTCTGATTAGCTAAGCTGTCTTCTAACAGACCCTTGCTGGCTAAACCTACACCTGGGCGGCTGTGGCTGCAGATTGTAGAGCGGGTTGGCAACCATTTGGAAGATCAGTGGCTCAAGACCTGGCGTCACATGTCTGTGTGTTGAAGTATCCTTGGAAAAGATACTGAACCTTGTAGTGGAAAATCTCTTGAGTGCTCAAATTGACTAGACAGGTGCTATATAAGTACTAGTTTGTGTCTGCACCCAACTGTCAATCAAAGTGGCCACAATCCTAAGAATTGCAAACCTTTCTCTTTAAAACAACAACGACCATGACAAAACCATATCTGTACTAGGCTGGGAAAGTGCTTATTTCCATTGCTAAACTGGGTATTTTAACAGGGTACTCTATGTGGACTGACTTGCTTGTGGAGACTAAATTGATCACTCAAACACCTGCTGCTTTCAGCACTGTGCTTAATCTTTTTAATCCCTACAGATTACTGCTTGATTGCAACAGTTAATTTAATATCTCAAACTGATGGCAGACATAAGGACAGTATGCATTCAGTTAAATGAAAACTGCTCACCAAAGCCAAAATTTACCAGTATCTAGGTTTGCTTTTGTGTTGTGTGGTCTATTGTAGATTTGAGTTAGAAAACCCACTTGCCCTATATTCTTCATACTCTGTATGTCTGTACTTTACACTGGGTAAAGAAATCACAAAATTGCACTTCTGGGCTTTTGGAACATTTTCCAAATATCCAAGGAATAATTGACTTTATAATTGGTTTGCACTACAGAGGTTAAATAATCATATGTCTTTTCTTCCTTAATGAACCAAATCCATCAAATTTAATGAAAGATTTATTTTACCTACTTTGTGATGCTTTGTGAGGAAAAATGTACTGACTGTTTTTCAGTGAACGCTTGAAAGAAAACCCCTTTTCGGGCACGTATGCATCAGGAGGGGAATTTAGAAGTCTTAGAACCATTGTAGAAACATCCACGCAGATATGTTGCAGCCTGTTAGCTTCAATATTTGGAGCTAGTAAAATTGAACCTATAGACCCAGAGCTTGTGGGTTGTAGCCTCAGTGTAATTCCAAACAAGTGTGGTTCGTTTTTAGTGTGAACATGGTCCACTTGGTCGTGATCTGAACCAACTACCAGGTGTATGTTACAAGTTGAGCTAAAACACATCCTTTAACAGCATCTGCTTTGTATTCTCAATGCAAGAAGGTACTATGGATGTGCAAAGGTCTGTGCGGGAAGGCAATTAGCCCTACAATGAACGCAAACTCTGTTTTCTTACACACCGCCTTCTCCCTATATTTACTTTTGTCGCTCCTGCCCCAGACACATCTGGCCAATGAGCAGGCTGAACACTCTCACGTGGCTTTTAGTGATGTAATTTGGTTCGCTTGGAGTTCACTTGGATTTATTCCTGTGTAAAAAAACAAACCACGGGGAAAAGCTACAAGTTTACAAACTCATTAACTGCTTTGGACCAGATTAAATAAATTATAGGTGGGAAAACGTCCTTAGATCACTCCCAGGAATTCCCTTTATAACCATTTCCAATGGTGCGTTTGCAATACATATTTTATCACCTGCATTGTGTCAACTTGGGGAAGGATAACTCTGAGGGATCCAATTCTGCAAGTAGTATATGTACCATGAGGAAGCAAAGCAGGCCACAGTTCAGGTCCTCTGTTCTCAATGTTCCTCTTGAGGCCTTTCAGGACATTCAGTAAAACTGTTTGGCAGTCCGACTGTAGGATGTGAATCTAAAGTTCAGAAATGTGATGCCCCCGATCCTAACCTTCTAACCTTCTTCAGGATTGGTCACTTTGGGCTCCTTTACTGCTGTTTAGTCTCTGGGTCACAGCTGGACACCAGGCACTTATCACCAGTTACAATCCTCGAAGGTCAGGTCAGATTGAAGTTGATATTTGCAGAAGTCGGAGGTATGTAACAGTCTTCAGAACTTGACCTCCAGGGAGTGATCTGAAAATAGCACCAGCACTTGAACTGATGTAGACCTGTGCAAGGAAATGACCTTGAAGGGAACAGTGGTAAAAATTAAGTCAGATAATGTTAAAATATTATATGTAATAGGCAGGGCTTCTGAATAATTGCTAAAGTCCCATAGTGAAGCTCAGATTTTTAGAGTCATGCAAATGCTTGACTGGTAGAGGCTGTCTTTCACTTTTATTTTTGGTTACAAGGTATTATGTTGCCAAGTGGTTGCTAAGTGACGTTAGCACTGGCTAGCCATGGCACACATCAGTGTATATACCAAAAACAGTAACTCGCATTCACACTTACAGTCAATTTAGATTCACCTAACC
>VUQG01034866.1:58246-74183 GCA_015106755.1 Etia nguti
CAAGACTAATAAAAAAAAAAAAAAAAAAAAAAGTTCTTTTTTTTTTTTTTTTTTTTTTTTAAATAAAGGTGGTCATACCAACTACCGATTACGCATTAGAATTGTTCAAACTGCTTGGCCTTATATACTGTGTTTCCATATGTTTGCACTTGTTTCCATAAATTGCTGCACTGCTTTCCTTGCAAACTATAAAGAAATGAAGAGTTTCTCCAGATATTTGCACACTGTAAATATTTTATTTACCAGTAAAATTGGTAAATATGGCAACTACAAATTCAAATGTAAAACTGGAAGCCCTGAACTTCCATACTTTGTCTTTTATTTTCTTTTATCCCATTACTCATTCACTTGTCAAACCATAAGTTGCTTAGAAAAGCAACACTGTGCAGTTTGTAGGTCCACACTATGCACAGTATGATTCAGAGTATATGAAATCCAATCTGAAAAGTCACTTTTTGCAACACTTTCACGCGTTATGTAACATGAAATGGACACACGTTTCTATATATAGAAAGAAAAAGGTGACAAAGGTGAAGTGACAGGAGACTAAACATCCCATACTGTGTTTGCATATATTTTTATACACTCACTGGTACAACTGCGTGTTACCACAAATGTTGAAACAGCCAATTGCATGGCAGCAAGTCAAAGCATTTAGGTATTCAAGATCAGCGGTCCCCAACCCCCGGGTCACGGACCGAGTCGTTTGGTACTGGGCCGCGAGAGTTGAAGCTCGGGTGTGAAATTTATGGTTTTCAGGGTTTTTATCGTTATTTTTTTATCGTTTTTATCATTAACTCGGTTTTCCTGGGCCTTTTCCCGTGTGTTACCGGTACTGGTTTTATTTTGTTGTATTTATCCACGACACCTTAAAGGCCGGTCTGTGAAAATATTGTCGGACATAAACCGGTCCTTAGCGCAAAAAAGGTTGGGGACCGCTGTTCAAAATATCCTGCTAAGTTCAGCTAGTATATTCGAGGAAGAATGGTATGGGGAAGAAAAGTTATTCGAGTGTTTCTGTGGTTTTAGGTGTCAGATCAGCAGGGTCTGACTATTTCAGAAACTGCTGCTCAGCTGCGATTTTCCCACACAACCATCTCCAGGGTTTACAGAGAATGGTCCAAAAACAAGAAAATGTTGAGTGATTGGTCTTTTTCTGGGTGAAAACTCAACAACTCAAAGCCAGAGGTCAGAGATTTGAGCTGATAGGAAGGTAACTGTAACTTAATTAACAAATCGTACCAACCAAGGTATGCATTCAGATGGTAAGGTCATGGATTCGTCCTGCCTTGTTCAGGCTAGAGGTGGTGGTGTTGTGGTGGTGATGATGTGCCAGATATTTTCTTGGCTTCTTTGGGGCTTTTGGCATGCACTCACCATCGTTTGAATGCCACAGCCTACCTGAGTATTGTTGCTGACATCAATACTCAGGTAGGCTGTGGCCTCACATTGTTACCACAGTCTACTCATCTTCTGATGGCTGTTTCCAGCAAGTCACTAAATCATTTCAAACTGGTTTGTTGAACAAGACAGTGAGTTCACTGTATTCAAATGGCCTCCACAGTCACCAGTTCTCAATCCAAAAGAGCACCTTTGGGATCTGGTGGAGTGGCACAATTGCATCGCGGATGTGCAGCCATCTGCAGCGTCTGTGTGTCTGGAAGTGTCTGATGAGTAGAAGTTACCCATTTCACATTCATTTCCAGCATACGGTATGACTGTCCTCATACAGTATGCTGACTAAAGGCTTCTGTTCTCATTGCGAAATCTGTTTAGATGTTACCTTAAAAGTCCAAAGTTGTCTCTTTACTTCTTGAACTGCATGGGCATTTTCTTACCATGCACAGCTTCCTCATATTACATTTAGTAGACGTTTCTTTAGCAAAACAAAAACCGAGAAAATAAATCCCATGATGATCGCATACATGCTGTGGTAAATCAACTTCCTTCCAGGCCAACAGGAGAGGCAGCATACTTGTTGTTTTTCATCTCCTTCTTCATAGAACTGGGTTACAACATGGTACTTTCCGTGACACAATGACCTTAACAGATCATTTTCAAGGCTAAAAGCATAAGTTAGACGTGCATCAAAAAAGATGTATTACTTGAAACAGAGTGTTAAATAATAAAACATCCCTGTTAGAGGAAGTCAGCAGAGTTGTACATGTAATTGTGGCAAGTTCTAAGTCACCTTTCGATCTGTTGTATAACATACCGATAACTTGAAGACATTCTCTAGAAATTTCCTATATATAAAGTTATTTGCAGTTGGTAAAATGGCAGTGTTTGGAAAGGTGGAATTGAAGTGAGTCAAGACAGATATGATGTAAGAGGGCTGCTGAAAGTGTGGCCACTCAAACCTATTTTTGAGTGAGTGAGTGTGTGTGTGTGTGTGCGTGTGTGGAAGGGGAGTGGAAAAGAGAAGTGATTTGTCTGACAGAGGTAGCTTGAGCAAATTCCCTCCCCTGTGTGAAAAGGACGTGACTAAACAAAGGCAGGGTTCGTTTACAGTTCTGCGAACAATTCGGCAGTCAACCTTTAGCGCCTGACAGGAATGTGGCCCGAAAAATGTAAACTTTTGGATCAAACATGAACATGGACACGTTAGGTAAACTGGCTGCTCCTGCCACAGCAAAGATCCGGTAAGAAGCTGGGTTTTGTTGTAACTTTTGCATGAGCGTTGTTGCTTTAAGCCAATTTTTGCTTTGTTTCAAATGTACAAGGAGTATAATTAGCAACAAAAAAAGAAAAGAAAAGCTATGATTTTTTTTCTTTTTTTTAATTTATGTATTTATTTTTTCATGTTATGCTTGGTAATATGTCCTACAATTCATTACATTTTTTAAAAGCAACAAAACACTGTAAAACTACAAAAATGTCCAGATAGACTTGTATTCAGCGTATTCAGCAAAATGCATCTAAACCCAGGCTGAAAAGTGAAATGAGGAACTTATGTGAATACTTCTTTAGAAAGTACTTTTTTAAGCTGAGAAACAAGACAAATTACATGTACATGTACAACTGCATTCATTTATGACTTGTTTCTGTATGAAACCTTATGTTTGCTTCCCAGGCAGCTTCAGAAGATTGTTCAAGATATCAAGAAAAATGATGGCAGCTTCCTGAATAAACTAAAAAGGTCAGTTTCTTAGAATGAAAGCTTTGATTTTCTTCATGGGAAAGTCACATAGTTGTTCAATTTATCTGTCCTGCTACAGTTAAAGAAAAAAAAAAAGCCTGGTGATCTAAAAACAAAAAAAAGTCCATGCGGTTTGTGTACATGCACCAGTGGAGACTGTTGATTCCTCTTTCACAACTGTTGGAAAAAGAGACGCAAAGCAAAAATAACTAAAACAGATGGCATCTCTCTCACTTTCCTTTCCTGAAATGAGTCCCCTCAAAACACACTAAGGATAGAAACTGACACACAAAGGCCATTTATTCTACTCGTGTCTCATGTGCACAAAAGACTGCTAACTGCATTTGTGCATGTCATCCTTTTGTGCTTTTACAGCCTTCATGAAGTGAACACACATTTGCTTATGTTTAAGTGGTCAGTGATTCTGCTTTAATATTTGAAACTGCACTGTTTCACTGCCGAGTTGTCCCATGTCTTGCTGCTAATGACAGCGTTTGTCTGTGTGTGACAGGCTGACAAACAAACCGGTGCCCACCGTGCCGGCGAGAGACTACAGAGGTAAGAACTGAGTCATTAGCCCATAGAGTACACTGAAGGAATTACTGTAATGTACATGTCTGTACAGGGCACGGAGATTCACCTGAGGGACACTCCTTGTGTTATTCCTATCCCAGTACAGAGACATAAATGGGACACTTGTTACAAAAAAAAAATAACTTTGACCTTTCTGACTCATCTCATTAAGACTCACAAAGTTTCTTTTGACTTCTGATGATCTTGGACGGGATTTTTTTTTTTTTTCGTACAGCGTGGGGGTTTCGAACTTTGTCCCACGTGTCGCCTTTGTGCAACTATAGGATTGGAAACTTTTAAAGAAATCAATCTGTACACAAACAGCCATGTGTATTTTTAACTCTAGAAACACGTTTGACATTTCGAAAGAAGAGAAGTTAGCTATCACTCTCAAGTTTTTATTTGCTGATACCTGCTAGCTTTCTATGAAATAATTTCCTGAACTCTATCACCACAATAGACATAAGTTTACATTTGAATTACAGGTCATCAGTCCGGATTATTATTTTTTAACTTACATCTTTGATTTTTTTGCCTCCGTCTCCATGATTAAAGGTACAAATTTACCATTAAACAAACTGCAGCTGAGTCAAATCACCTGTTTCCAGTTGTTGGCTTGATAACCTCTTTGCTTAATTGCATAAAACTTACACAAAAAAAGTCAGTAAAGTGTAAAAATGCAAAAATTGCATCATTCTACAGACTGAGAGAATTTAGTCAACAGTTCAAGAGGTGAGGAGACACGCGTCACTGGCTCCACAACAGAAACACTGAGTATTTCGGTTTTATTCTAAAATTGAAAAATGTGCTCTAACACCTGCTGAGTCTCGTTTGTCGCCAGGTTTTACTGTTTTTAGAAATTTGGCTTTAATAAAAGCAACAATTGCAAAGATTGCTTTTACACATCTTGATTTCTTCCTCTTTGTTATGAAAATGCCTTAAACCTCTGTGTTCACAGATGAACACAGGGAAAGCGACGATCATCTGTCGGATTCTGATTATGTAAGTTAGAAAAATGCTCATTTTAAATGATTCTTACACTTGCTGATACACTTGCTATTAAAAGCGTGTTTATCCCAGGACAATGACACATATGAGGATCCGCGTGATGATGACAGCTACGAGCCGCCTCCTAGCCACAGAGTCTTCACTGCACCTCCCTCTGGTTCCTTCCCAAGGGGCGAGTATGTCGGTCAGTAGTCATTTGACCTTTGTTGTTTTAATAGAACTTACCTTTTTTGTCACTTTTTTTCTTTGCTTTTTTTTTTTGTTTCACTGATGATGCTTTTGAAAATTTACGTAATGTTGAGTTCTTTTTATAAAGTTTTTATAGCCTTGAAACTCACTCTTTTGCAGTCATCACTACCTTTCTGCAGAAGTGTGACAAACACACGTTGAGTCGCAATACACCAAGCTGTCCTCATGCAAATGACGTCCCTTTTTCTGGTTCTGCTTCTCCTTTTCAGACAGCCCGCCCAAGCGGCCACCCAAGAAGCCCTTCCGCCCAACTAAGTTCAAAGATCTACCCCCTGAACCCCCAAATGTAGGAAGTGATGAGGTAAGGCCACTTTGATGTGTCATTTCAGTTACATTTCACTACATATTTTAAAATACCTTCCAACGAATGTGGGGATGTTGCCTCTGTTGCTTTTTAGGAGGACTACATAAATCCAGATGGCGATGACAACTATATAGAACCTTCAGAGAATCCTACTAGCAGTAAGCTAGTCTAAACATAGAGAAGAAGAAAAAAAGATCTGGGCTTTGCAATATGCTGAATAACAGCTGCAATTTGAATTAAACCAAGAAAAAAAAACATAAAATACAAATAGTAGCAGGAAAAATAATAACAATCCTTTCTATGCCTTTCCTCATATGCAGGGAACAGTGGGAACAAAGCTGCAAGAGACCTTCCCAAGTTACCAGATCGGACTCCGAGTCCTGGTGGGTAAAGCACATGGCCAGAGAGGTGTACTACAAAGCAAGATTAATGGGTTAAAATGGTTCACCATTTTAAGTGCAATGCACATTCTCTGCTGAGTGAATACGTTTTACATGTGCAAGCAGTTAAGCTGTGTTTTACTAACATTGTGAACGAAGCCCAGCTGTAAAGTTGCAGCGGTGCAAACTGTGCACCCCATTGTCATGGGAATTTACTCATGTGATGATGCAGCAAAAAGTGTAAATGATTTTGTACTTGATTAGAATCTGCTGCTAAAAGCTAATGTTAGCTTGGCAACATGTTCACAACCACCATAATATGTATATTCTATTACAATAGTGCGCTATTACCACTTGTTGCAAAAACATTCGTTTGGGCCCTTGTCGAAACATTAGCAATTAGAAGCTAGGCTGCTTTGTTTTTTTATCTTACTATATTTTTTTTTTAGTAGTAAACAAGTTTTGCATGTGTTTTGTAAACTAAACTATCAAGCTAATCAAAATGTCAGCCTCACTATGCACTAGATTTAGTTCAATTCAATTCAATTCAATTCAATTTTATTTATACAGCGCCAAATCACAACAACAGTCGCAACAGTCATATGACCCCCTATGAGCAAGCACTTTGGCAACAGTGGGAAGGAAAAACTCCCTTTTAACAGGAAGAAACCTCTGGCAGAAGCAGTCTCAGGGAGGGGCGGCCCTCTGCCGCGAGCGGTCGGGGTGAGAGGAGGAAGACAGGATAAAAGACATGCTGTGGAAGAGAGCCAGAGATTAATAACAAGTATGATTCAGTGCAGAGAGGTCTATTATCACATGTTGAGTGAGAAAGGTGACTGTAGAAGAAATACTCAATGCATCATGGGAATCCCCCAGCAGCCTATGCCTATTGCAGCATAATTAAGGGAGGATTCAGATGAAAGGTTATAAAATCTTAGAGGGTAATGAACCAACCACATCTCATGGTTATCCCTGAATAGAGGCATGTATCTCACATGATCTAGTTGCTTCAGAGTTTTCCACAATATTGGTTGTAATAAAACCACTGCCCACAAGGGAAAAATGTGACAAGCGTTACAAAGAAAGTGCTGCACAAAAAACCTTGTGAGTAATTTGGTCGATAGCAGATTGCTGCGGTCACCCATAGCTTGCATGTAAGAAGCCGATTTGTCTGCAAATGCTAACGATTAGCCGAGCAGTGGTAAATGGTAAATTCTTTTTCTGGTTTAAGTGTCACACTTGTCACAGTTTTATTTGGCACCTTCCGTGCAAACTACAGGCAAGTGCACCAATCTGCTAGTGACCAAAGCAATCGCCAACTGGCGATTGCCAGATGTTTGCAGACCAGTGTCTAGGCCTGTATAACTGGGGCCTTTTTTACTTGACTGTATATTCTCACATGTCAAAAATAGTGACAAGTAAATGTCACATGGTTAGCAGTCACAATCTGCTGAGAATCAGAACATAAATGTCTGAACAGAATTTCATGGCCAGCAAAGCAATCAATCAGTCTTTTCCAGCCTAAAGGCAAGAACAAAACAGAAATCCCAGCTCTATCGTGACTCTTGTGTTTAACAGGTTATTGGCAAATGCATGCAAATGCTAAGGATAGTGAAAAAGCAGCCGAAGAGGCAGATGTAATCAAGCACCAATAGGTGGCTATTTTGGTTCTGCTGCCTGCCTAATTGAAGCTGTGGTTATTTTTCAGATTTCTATGAAGTTCCTGACAAAGAGGTAGGACGTTTATGTAAAACGTAATTGCATGTTTTTTTTACATGATACATGCATACTTGAAGCTGAACACTGTTTGCATTTTTTGCTACCCTCACAGGAGAATTCTCCAGCTCATCCAGGAAGCAGGTTAGTTTGAAACTTTCCAGAGTTACATTCATTCATGTAGAAAGACTTCCAAATCAGTGGTGGAATGTGACAAAGTAAATTTACTCAAGTACTGTATATAAGTGTAATATTAAGATGCTTAGATAGTAGTTTTTTATTGCCACATTTTTGTAACACTTTTACTTTTTCAGTACTTTGTTATTGACTTGATATATTTAAGAACATGCATTTAATATTATAACAAGTGGTTAAATGTTAAATCAGTGTTCCTAACCTTGCTATCCTCAAGCCCCAAAGAGATAAAACTGTTTTGTAACTAAAAACTAACCAGGCGTATGTATCAGTAATGCCTAATTCTGCAATGAATTGTTTACACTAAATTTAACTGTATACAGTCTATGGCTAATACACTTGTACTTTTACTTAAATATGATGTTAAATCTAAAGCATTAATTCCCCCTTTATTTAATGTTGGTACTTTTACTTGAGTAAAGTATCTGAGCACTCTGCTATAAAGTACTTAAATAAATATATAAATAACAGTATTTGGAAATTATTTTGACTGCGACTGCAACTATTAATCACTTCCTTTGATTTTTCTTTTAGACTATGTCCAACCCCAGCAAAACACTCACCATCTTTACCACCAAAACCCAGCCCCAGGTACGACTACCAAGACTCAAATTATGGCATGACCATTACTTTGTCATTACGTTCTTCTCTAATATTTGATGTATAGTGATGTTTTGGAGGTTTTTTTCTTCTTCTTTTTATTTTTTAGGGTGAACATGAGGAAATCTCCCACTCATGTAAGTGTTTACAAATTTTTAAGGCACATAAAAGATACTGGACATTAAGAAGGATACCAATGGATTAGTGTTGTGATTATGTAGGTCCAGGAGACAACAGATGGGGATGAATATGAAGTTTGTGATCCAGATGATAGTGAGTATTAAATAAAAGAACTGTTTGTTCAGAAAGGCCAGTACTATGTACTAGTACTATTGCTGTGGCAGGGTTCACCTGAAAGACCTTGGAAATGTTTCACTGCTTATCAAAGCCTTCTGTGATGGAGTTTTAGATTAGGTGTTCCCTTTTATGATAAGGTCCCCTGCTCTGTATCATTATGAACAAACTCAGGCTTTCTCTGCCTGTAAACACACTGTTTGAGGTATATATAAGTTATTGGACAGAGCAACACATTTTGTAGTTTTGCCTCTGTACACCACCACAATGGATTTTAAACCAAACTATAAATATATTGAATTGCATTCAAGGTTTTTTACAAAAAAGTTATATTAAGTATTTAAGAATTAGAGCAATTTATATACATAATTCTTTTCAAGCACCCAAAATTGTTTGGAAAAACTCCTTTTATATGCAAGAATTGTTTTTAATACTTGGATGAAAATCCTTCATTTAGTACCTCCCATTAGGCTAGAAACCATGGACATCACCAAATGCTATGTGTATTCCTTTAAGATTGTTTGCCACTGTAATGTGTTACCTATTTCTTCATTTCTTTCACTCAGATCTATCTTCAGTAACTGAAAAACATCCTTTATTAGTTTGGGATCATGCAACTCGCTTGACTTTCGAAGAATATACCAAGTCTTTGCCTTGAGAACCTCTTGAGTTGCTTTTGCAGTATGCTTTGGGTGATTATCCATTTGCACTGTGAAGTGTTTTTTAGCATTTGGCTCAATCTAAAGTTATAGCCAGTCCTGTACACTTCACAATCCATCCTGTTACTTCTATCAGTAGTCACATCATCAGAGAAACACTAGTGACTCATTTCCACTGGCAGCCATACATGGCCATGCCATAACATTGCCTCCACCAAGTATGACAAATAATGTGGCATGCTTGAATCCCAGCTGTTTCTCTCCTTCTTCATACTTTTCTCTTCTGATCTTTCTTATACAAATTAATCGCAGTTTCATCTGTCCAAATAACTGATTTTAGAGCTGTACAGGCTCTTTTAGATGTTTTCTGGCAAAGTATGATCTGGCCTTCTTGTTCTTTAGTGTAGCCAGAGGTTAGCACTTTGTTGTAACCTGCTGTATTTGCATTAATGAAGGTGTCTCTTGATTATACACTTTTCCGATGTTACACTGCCTACAGAGAGTTCTTAACTAAATAAAGGGGTGCTTCTTAGCTATGGAAATAATTCTGTCAATGTGCACTTTGGTTGTCATCAGTGGGCTTTCAGGTCTTCGTGACCTTTGTGAACAAATTTTGAATTTTAGCATTTTGGCTGCTGCCACGTTGGTTTTTAGGGCCAGAAATTTCCATATTTATACAGGTGGCTTGAGTGCTAAGCTAACACTAGCAAGCTCAGTAGAAAGCTATCAGTGCTCGATAACACACTGATATAATACTAGACTTTCACTCAACAAATCTGAAGCACAAACCTTTTAAGAAGTACTACTGCAATCCTTACTATCTGTAAGTTAAATCCATTGAACTGCTACAAAACGCATTAACACCACAAACAGGATCAAAGGCTGCAGTTCAGCTAATTCATATTAGTCAAGATCAGGCCAAGTAAAAAGTGTCAGATGCAGTGGTGTAAAGAATGCCACCACTGCACTCTAGAGCGATGGAGACATGTTCTCTCAAGTGAAAAATCACTTTTCTACTATGGAATGACTCATTTATAATTTCAAAAATACTGACATTGATAACTAACATTATAGGGTACCCA
The DNA here is from genome assembly GCA_015106755.1 of Etia nguti. Classification (NCBI taxonomy): domain Eukaryota; kingdom Metazoa; phylum Chordata; class Actinopteri; order Cichliformes; family Cichlidae; genus Etia; species Etia nguti. The sequence continues at coordinate 68,446 of VUQG01034866.1, forward strand.
GTAATACATTCATATAACTGCTTTGTGTTTGCTCTTCTAGGTCCTGGGAAGAGTCGTCCTCCACGTCTACCCAAACCTATACCCAGAGAGTAAGCATCACTTACCCTAACAATATTCCAGTTATCATAAAGCTATTAGCTTAAAGAATAGAATAAGTGATCATTTCATTGTTTTCCACAGGAGGTCACCAAAACCACCTCTAGGACCGGTAGGAATTTAATTTAAATGAAAGCAATGCACACAATGCTAGAATATTATAATTATCTGATGTACTTTACTGATTAAATGTCTAGTTTTTCATATGATACACTCATGCCTGTCAACATTACACACTTTCACTGATGATGGTGAAAGAATTACTAAATATGACTTTCATTCCAGAGGCCAGATTTAAAAGCAAAGGACTTTGAAAGTAAGTGTTTTAATTAACTCCCATTATTAGCCACACCTGACTGAGCCTTTAATAAACACTGGACAATCAGCCAATTAGTGCAATCTGCTTCGATAATTGTGTGCACAGCTTTAGCACACATCTCATTTCCTCTGTGGTTTCCACTTGCTTTCCCATTATCACTTAATTGCAGAAGCACACAAGCAGCACATAAGAGTGAGAGACGAGTTGGAGTGTAGTAGATTTTGTTGTCATTTACACATTTTTCACATTAAATCTATTCTAGTTAAAAGGAGTTAAATATACATTTTAAATTTTTACAAGCTGTTGATTACTGAACAATTGTCTTCATTTTCTACTTATACCTAAACAGTAAGCAGGCTAATTTCAACATGTCTGTATTTTTCAAGGCAAAACACTGCCTTTGGCTCATACTGAACAGAAGACTACTCCAAAAGCTTTTACGCTGGACTTTCAGCGACCAAAGTAAGTGGTAAGAACTGTCTTTAAGCACAGCTTTGTACTGTGCACTCACTGACGTCTGCTCTGTTTGTGGACTCTGTCTTGCAGAATTCCTATTCCACAGTTTACCTCCCCAAGTAAGTGCGGCTCCCCCTTGTGTCTCACAGCCACGTACACGGGAATTTTGCACTTCAATATAAAATGACACAAATTCTCACTGTTTATTTTCGCAGAGCCTCCTGAAAATGACACAGGAGATCAAGATAAGGTGTGCTCTTAAAATAGTTTACTGCAAAGATGTTTTCTTAATACATTTGTAACCAGAGCAAAAAAAAATAAATCTATTTTTAAAATATTTCTCATCTCCCTTCACTTTATTTCAGGATGCAGACATCTATAGGAAACCCTGGTATGCCAACGCGTGCGACCGAAAAACTGCCGATGATGCCTTGTTTCGCTTGAATAAAGTGAGAATCTTATTGGTGAGAAAAGAGAGCTGTTTGGCTGTCGTTTATGTGATCTGGGTTTGACTGTGAGCTTTCTCTGTTTCAGGACGGAGCGTTTATGGTGAGAAAGAGCTCTGGTCATGACGCACAGCAGCCGTATACGTTAGTGGTGTTTTACAATGGCAGAGTGTACAACATCCCGATCCGCTATATACCAAGCACTCAGCAGTATGCTCTGGGAAGAGAGAAGAAAGGGGAAGAGGTAAATATATGTCTTTGATAGGTCTGGTCAATCCCTTTTTATGCCTGTCTAGGCCGCTGTTTGTCAGAATTGTGACACTAAAAGTGGCCAACACTTTGGCAGGTAACAATTTAGTGTAGCAAATACACAATACTTACTATTTACTGCACTACTTGGTGCAATAAATAAAAACAAATATACTTTATGCCTTACTTAACCCTCATTCTAAATAGGATGCAGACAGTAAGCATGCTCAATACTAGTAGAGTAAACGCTAAAGAAATATGACTATAGCTGGGAATTCGGTTAGAATTAATTTTGTTATTTAAACGTCTACTTTCCAAAATGTCACATGTGGAAATGTTCTGCTTACTTACAGTGTTTACAGTAAATGGACTGATTCTCATATAGTGCTTTTCTACTCTACCTAAACACCTTATACAACTTGCCTCATTCACACAAGCACATTTTTCTGTGCTTTTTCCTACATAAGCATTTTTTATCTAAAGTTCACACACATTTATGTTCCGATGGATGCATTGTGAGCAATTTGGTTAGTGTTTTACCCAAAGATATGTGGCATAGCAGACGGAAGCAGCCAGGTATCAGCCAACCAACCTTCCAATTAGTAGATGGCCTGCTCTACCTCCTGAGCTACAGCCACCCCAAATCAGTCCTGTGCCATTTTTACCTCTCCCAAGAAGGTTATGTTTTTGCATTTATGTTTGGGTCATCATTCTTTCTCTCTGTAGTTTCTAGTTTCTGTAAAGTGGGGTCACCAGTCCAACAATCCATTAAAATTTAATTTACATCCACCAAGCTCTTCAAGATCAACTTAATGATTTATTGGTCAAAAATTGCCAAAAAGCCTTATGTGGTGTGTATTGTCAATGTTTACCATATAAACCAGTACCTTATAAAGATTTAAAATATCTTGTTACATTTGACCTCTGAACTCTCCTTCAAGATCAATAAATTAAAGGTCAAAGTGATAATAATTCTATACAGAGCTACTTAAACCGGTTTCTTTCTGCCATTGTTTGTATTGACAACATATAGGGAATGATGCTGGTGGGGATTCTAAATATCAAGTTATTCATGCTCACAACTTCATTACTAAACAATGAAATGAATGATATACATGCAATATATCCACATGAAGGAAAAAAACAAATTGTGCTCAAAATTGTACTCAAAATTGTCAAGTATAGTAAAACAGGTTTCCACTGGGCAAATAATAAAACTTTTGCTTTTACAGCAAATTTAAACTGAACTTAAAAGTACATTTAAAAAGAACATAGAAAACAAAATGAATATATAAAAAATATAATGCTATTCCCTTAAAAGTAAATAATGCCCAGAGAGTGAGCTGACTTGGTGGAGGTTGGCGCTCTCTGACTGCTTCCTGTTTAGTAGTGAAACAGTGAACGCCATTGGAATGTTTTGAATATACAGTAGAATGACTGACTTAGAAAAAGAGACCTTAGTCAGTAGGTAGGTACTTTTGGCTGTTCCCTTTTTCCCAAGCAAATGGATCTGCCTAGCTGATTTGGCACAGATTATGTGCTGGCTGTCCTTCCTGATGATGAAACCCTACCCTTTCATCTGGGCTTAGGACCAGCACTAGAGGTTTATTGGCTTGTGAGCCCTCACTGGCTCTTTTATGTCAGGCAAAAGCTAGGAGAAATTATTCCTTTTTCAAGCTACATAAACCAAAAAGATTTTCCAATTTAATCAGCAGTGTTATGAATTAAAAAGGTACCCTGCTTTATTAATAATTATTAGACTCATATTAAAGAAACAACAATACTATGAATGTCTGCTTAAAAAATAAATCACCTTTTTGCACATTTACCTTTTGAGTAAACTTCCTAAATGAAAGATCCCATATTAAAGCCTTTTTTAACAAGTTAATTTAACTCTCACTTGGCCCCAGGGCATTTTTTAGTCATAAGCAGTCGTGGAGTAAATACAACAAATAAAATTGTAGAGTGGAATGACGCTGTAATTCACAATTCAATACTGCAGTTCTGATGTGGGCTTTACTCATATTTTGTGGCGCTATAGACAAACTGGAGACATTATTATCATTATCATTAAAACGCTTTCTACCTATCAGCATATTTTTTCACCTAAAGGGTCATCCTGTAATTCATGAAGTGGGCCGCTGTGGCTAGAGTGGGTCATTTACCAATCAGAAGGTTGGTAGGTTGATCCCCAGTCCATTAGTCAAGGCATCGAGTTTGTGTGTGAATATTAGAAAAAGACATAGATAAGAGCTGTATGAATGTGTGTGACTGAGTGAATTACACTTGTAGAAAGTGTTTTGATTGCTTAAATTGAGTAGAAAGGCACCACATAAGTACCAGTCCATTTACCCTTACCATTAATTTATAGTGCCACAAGTCTGTGGCCAAAAAAAGAGCAATCTTGGACTCCAAGGATATCAGAGTCTTATGAAAATTCCAAAATCCTGCTCATCATGAGATCTGGCCAGCATGAGATTTAAAAAAAACTCCAGCAAACCTCAAGAACCTTTTATTTCCACTTGATCAATGGAACCCATTAAATGTAGCATTTCACATTACACTTATGTAACAAAACTACATGAAAAAGTTGGGGCAGGGATAGCTCAGTAGGTACAAGCGGTTGCACAATGATCGGAAGGTCGGGGGTTCGAATCCACTGAACGGCTACCCTGAGGTACCCCTGAGCAAGGTACCGCCCCACACACTGCTCCCCGGGCGCTGCACTGGTGGCTGCCCACTGCTTCACTGAGTGAATGAGTTAAACGCAGAGAGGAATTTCCCCACGGGGATCAATAAAGTATACATTATTATTCTATAATTAAATTGCTTTAAGTCAGCATTTTGGGCATAGATATATTTTTGTCTTTAGGCAGCATCGTTGTAAAATGTGCCACATTCAAATATATTTTCAAAAATAGCATCAACATGCATGCAAAAAGACGTGGCCATGTCCTGATACAGAGACCTCCACAGTGGTGGACAGGGTTAAAATGGTCTCAAGCATCATCCTAATCCCGTAAACATTTTCCTTTAGTCTAACGGAACATCCTCCTTTGTGGGGTTTTTTTTTCATTGCAGCACTTCAGCAGCGTCTCCAAGATCATTGAGAACCACCAGAGAAACCCCCTGGTGCTGATTGACAGTCAGAGCAATGCTAAGGAAGCCACCAAGCTATGCTACCCAGTGAAGCCCTAGGTGACCCTCAGTGACTCCAAACAGCAGAGTGATTGGTGCCGAGCGACTCGGTCCACTGTGTTTACTGTCAGACTTTACAGAGGTCACTGGGGCTGTTGCTCTGTCACTTAAAAAGGCAGATTTGAAATGCACCTGAGTGCAGAGCTTTATTGTTTCAAAACAAGCACAGGAGTCACCCAGTGCGGGCGTGCATGAGAACCTCGCCAACACGGAAGCTTCCATCGCGTTATGTTAAAGATTATTTAAATTGACACCCTGGCAAGTGATGTGACATCACAGTGTTACACTGATAATGAATCGTCTTCCACCATATTAAGCATCTTTCCCAAATTTTCTGAGAACTTAGCTTGACAGAATTCCTCACTTGTGATAATTGTTTTGTTTTTTTTTCCTTTCGACCTTAATGCAGTACCAATGCAGTATCAAGCGTTCTGACACTATACACTATATATGATTTTATGTATGCATTTCTGCCAAACTGACTAAGAACTGTGTATGAAAAGCAATCCTTTTTTTATTGCCCACAATGACACCTCGAACTGCAAATCTACAATTATAGCTTGCCGCATTGGCATAAATAGGTACATAGAATACTAGAATGTGTCTAGAGCTGGACTTTGAGCTCTACGGAGGACACCAACCGGGTTCAGAATAAACCACAGGAGCACGCAATGAAATTTCAATAAGCGTGTGACCCAGACAACACAAATTCAAACCCATCCCAACCCTTAATCTGTGGCTAGGATATTGTGCAGGAGAAGCGGTCCCATTATCCGATGCTTTTTCCCCTCCTTCAATGGTTGATTGTCAGCAGGACTGCACACTGGACCTGCCTGCACTGCTGGCCATGCAGAGCTGAAGTAGCACAGACGCAAAGAACTTTTAAACTCACATTTTATTCACTTTTTTTTTTTTTTTTTTTTTTTTTAATTTTTTTTTTTTATATTTTTTTTTTTATTTTATTTTAAAAATGA